>CAIGRB010067633.1:0-24965 GCA_903798255.1 Fraxinus quadrangulata
CTTTTATAAATTTTTTGGTTTTATACGGACCTCTCGAGCCTCTAGGTTTTTCCATTTTTATTAATATGTAAAATAATGATTAAAATATCTTTGGGTTTTAATAGATACTTTATATATTATATGATGATTAGTGTGCAATTTATATATTAGGGGTAAACTTGGTAGTTCCAAATGTTTAAAAAAGTCAAGGGCCATTCTTGAATTATGTCTTTGTGATAAGGCTATTGGCATATATTTCCTCTTGTTTGTGCAGAGTAACTCTCTACCCTAGCTCACCTGCTTGCCTAAACCCAATCAAGACCCAACAGATTTGCCCCACCCGCAAGCTAAATATGAAGCCCAGAAATACTAATATAAATGTCCACTAAAACCTCCCAGGGACCAAAGTGGCCCAATCTTTTTCTTTAGGCCTAATAGTCACGAGTCACAAATTTTTTGGTGTTAATTTCGTAAGGATTAAATTAGTTGTACACACTTAGTGTACATTAAGTTTGACACTTCAAGTGTTGTCAAAATTTATGTCGTTAATTGTTTAAGTGTTTTGAATATGACTTAATCGCACAAAACGTCCTTATGTTTAGCATGTAGTGTGTAAACGTCCATACGTTTCAAATTTTTACATTTTCACTACTATTTCAACGTTTTATTGCGAAAAATGTCATTTTCACATATTTTTAATGTAAAATGACCAATATACCATCCTATATAAATACAACAAAAAAGAAAGAAAAGAAAAATAAAGAATAAATTGTAATCTTACTCTTAAATTTTTTAAAAAATACAAATGAGTCCAAAAGTTATGAAAATATTAAAAATTAAAAAAAAAAAATTATTTCTCTCTTCTCCTCGCCTCCTCGCTGCCGCCAAAATCTTTGAAATTTCACCCTTTATTTTGACTCCAAAAATAATTTGGAAAACAATTTGGAATTTCACCCCACCACACGCCGCCTCTTTCTAGCAACATCATCAACCCTATACTTCTCAAAATCACGCACCCACTATTGCCCAATCTAAACCATAACAAATCCCTTCTCTCTAATTTTCTTTCCAATTCTGTCGATCAACGAAAATTGGAATTTTCTGCAACCATGAAATCTGAAAATATTTGTAATAATACTCACAAACCCATAACGATCCGAGAAGTATGGTGTGAAAATATTGAATCGGAGTTCAAATTGATTTCAAATCTCATTGACGAATACCCTTTTATTTCCATGGATACAGAATTTCCCGGCGTTGTCTTCAAAAAGCGCCTCCTGTCTCTTTCCAACTCCTCCTCCACTATCCCTCCCTCCGAGTCTGAACCCGAGTCCGACCCGTTTAATTCTCGCTCAATTAGCCATGGGAACGCTGCACCTGATTTTCGCATCTTTGCTTTCCGGTAAGTTATTATTGAAAATCCTCTCGAGAAGTTCTGACAAGAAACAGCATATTTCGAATTCATTGGTGTGCAAGAGGTGGTGTATGATAAGTGGAAAATTGATTAATTCTATCAAGTTGTTGGACTGGGAGTTTTTGGAATCCGGAAGGCTTAGTTGATAGAGGGGTGAGGATATTGGCGGAGGGGTGTGGAAATTTGAGAAAAGTGGTTTTGATGAATGTGAGTGAGGAGGGGTTGAGTATTTTAGCTAATGAATGCGACTTGTTGCACGAAATGGAATTGCTCTGTTGTGGAGATTCATCTTTAAAGGGAATTTTCAAGTGTCAGAATTTACAGATGCTGAAATTGGTTGCACTTCTTGATGGGATATATGATTATGTGGTTTGATTCCAGCGGTGGCGGGGTGGTGGAGGCGGAGAAAGGAGAGAGAATTTTTTTTTTTATTTTTAATATTTTTATAAATTTTGGACTCATTTATATTTTTTAAAAAGTTTAAGAGTAAGATTACAATTTATTCTTTATTTTTTTTTTCTTTTCATTTTTGTTTTTATCTATATAGGAGGGTATATTAATCATTTTACGTTAAAAATAGGTTAAAAGGACGTTTTCGGCAATAAAACGTTGAAATATGGGCGAAAATGCAAAAATTTACAACGTATGAACGTTTTGCACAATACATGCCAAACGTATGGATATTTTGTGCGATTAAGTCTTTTGAGTATCAATATTTAAAAAATGTCACCTTATAAAAATGTCGAACTTAATGTAAAACTTACTGTATATGTAGCTTGATTGATTTCGTAACTACAAACATTTAGTGTGACAAATTTCAAAAATTAGGAACAACTTCAAGTTTGTTATTATAAAATTATTTTATTAGAAAATGTGTGGTTGAGAATGAGTTTTTGATAAAATGGAGCTCAATCAAGGTAACAATGATTGTAATTTACACTCTATATATTTACATTAAATTGTATTATTGTGTATAATTTTTTATTTTTATTTTTTGAAATTGTAAATTACATTATGCTCATGTTTAGTACCGATTAAAATTTAGATTTAATTTAAATCAAAAATAGCAATTCATTTCAACAACATATTTTATGGGTTCTATAAATTTTCAATTATACATTTCATCAACTTTTATCAAAATTTACTAAAATTTTGATTTTAATCCCTATCAAACAGAGTCTATGTATTGTTTTTGTTACATTATATGTACTTTTTAAAATTGTAACTTAATATTGTTAAACCACCATCTCAATATCGCTACAATCATGATCATTAGTCCATTATCATCCAGTTTCAACATATTAATCCATACACCACCACCACCCTCACACCATCAATATTCATCCCATCAGTACAAGAAAATTACATACATTTATTACAAAAATGTGTAATTGTTTGAATAGTAACTTATTAGCACATGCACCACCATTGATGTCAATATTGCCTCACCATCACTTAAATCGACCACCTCACCAAAAATCATCAGAATGGCATATCACCACCATAAAAATTTGAAAATCCAATCTTCATCACCACCAACACTATTACCTTGCACTATCGCTGCCCAATTTGCGTGACCTTCAAGATCTGAAAATTGAAATCTAGAAATGGAAGTAGGGAGAAAAACAATTCTACAACCAAAGTGTGAACGATCCCGAACTTATGTATAAGCAATTTTCAATCATCCTAAACATTGCCACCTCCATCGCGGAGACATCAGAAAAAATGATATTTGTCACTTTTTCTTTTGTAGATTGTTGGAAAAGATTGATCAATGTGTTATGAGTTGTGTTGTGGTGAAGATCGACGTCAGAGATGAGAGTTCGATGTTTAGGGGTTTGGAGATTTAGAAGACTTGAAAAATTATCCTATTTGATTGTGCATTGCGAGATAGAGAAAGAGGTAGAGATGTTGAATTAGGGTTTTTTTTAAGGGTTATGCTACATCAACATAACCCTTTATACAAAGGTGTTCATAATGGATACCCATCGCCCCCCTATTGGAGGGGGCGCCCCAATGATTTAGCATTTCCTTTTTTTTAAATACCCGATTCAAGATATATATACACTTTATGAACTACCTTATTTTTAAAATTTAAAAAAGAAATACATGAATGAGCTTCATTTTCCCTTTTTGAATCATTTTACCTCCAACTTTATCTTTAAAAGAGATTTGTCATCTAAAACTCGAAAAAACCAAAACCTTTGTTAACACCGGAAAATCTAGCTCAAATTCATTCTCTAAACCCTCATTTTACAACAATCAACTCTCATCTTTCCATGAAAATATAGAAGCTAGCCATCCTAACGTATCCAAACTTTTGAATCTCCAGTAGAATGTTGAAACTAATTCCGAAGGCGAATCTAATGGAGAAAGTCTTATGCTAGTGGATATGATCTAAACATGCAAACAAAAGAAGACTAGCAAGAAAAACCATGAAAATAAATTTTTCACGGCCAAATCACGACCAAAGACCCAAGAACAACCACCAAAGGCTCTAATACCACTATCATACAAAAGATTTCAAATCACTTTGCAAAAAATTTACAACCCTCAGCTTTTTTATCAAGACATAAAAGTATCATAGAAATAGGCTCAGATTATTGTAACCTAAACATTTTAAAATCCAGACCCTCGAACAAACTTGTTGGAATTACTTCTATAGATCACAAGAACTCAACGGTAAATCAAACCATGACTCTTCTTAACAAATAATCTCCCAGACTCTTAACATCACATAGAAACCATAGAGATCTCCTAATCAGAAGTTGAAGACTAAAGAGAAAATAGTGAAGAGAAACCTCACAGAGTTTTAGAAAACGACCAAGAAAAATCAGATAATTAGAATGAATTAGGACATCAATAAAAGGATTTTATTTATACCTTAAGTGACCACCGTTGATCTTAGATCAACGATCCAAAGTAATTAACAACATATTGTAGACATGAAAAAATAAAAAATAACCAAATTAAATTTACTAAAAAGCCTACTAAAGCCCATAAAATTTTAAAGGCCTGTCCCACTCTTCCAAAATCCACAATTATTTAATTATAATAAATTCTAATTGAATTAATTGAGAGGTTACGAAAATTGGTTACGAATTTCCCCTATAAATAGGAAGGTTCACAAAAAAAGGCGAAAGTGTAAAAGAAAATCACGGAGTGCTGGAAAAATCCCAAAGTCAGAGAAAGAGAAGAAATCCTCTAAACTCCAAATCCAGCGAACACGAAGAAGATCAAAATCTTCTTCAAATCAAGCAAACCCAAGAAGATTAAAGTCTTATTCGAATTAAATCAAGATCAAGTCCAAATTTCGAAGTGCAAATCCAAGCTTCGAAATTCAAGTGTCAAACAAATCAAGTTCTCGACAAATCAAATTCTCAACAAATCTCGAAACCTAGGATTCAAGCCACGTGGCTCATCGTCTTTAAGCATTCAGATAATTAATCAGAGAATTTTACAATTTTACAATTACAAAAAGGTTCATATCATTTGTATTTCTCAAAAATACAATTTGTAACGATTTCTGTATTTTAATACGCGAAATTCGTCGTACAAATTTTTGACACGCCCAGTAGGACATTCTTGTCCTCTCATCTTTTGATCTCAAAATCTTCAACTTTCAACCACTATATCAACAATGGCAAGCCAACAGGCGAAGCAAACCATGACTCATCTTGAAGAGACACTTATTGAACTGTTCTATGCGACTAGAGCCCAAAAAAAAGTTGGGAAAACTCAACTGGTCCAACCACTAAAGAAGTTCTCCAACAAAGGCAGAATGAAAATTGCTTTTTCAAAACCAAACTCTCATTCAACAAAAAAAACTAAGAGTTCAGTGACAAATTCTCATTCCTGCTCCGTCTCCAGTGGTAGATCCTTGTCTGGATCCCCTCATACCACTTCTCTGCAAAGGTGGGGAGACGATACTTCGTCTGAAGAATCACTTGAACCGGTGATGGCCACGGAAGCGATATCGGGCTCAGATGATCGAATCCAACAAATGACTTTAGCCATTGAAAAATTAACAAAGTCACTAGAAGAGAAAGGCGAACAGGTTGCTGCACTCATGCACAGACTAGAGCTGCAAAATCTGTCGATTAAAGATCAAGAAAATCCAGAATCTTCCAAAGCTAAAGATTTGGGAGCCCAAGAACACCAGCAGAAATAAGATATACATGATCGAACAATTGGTCAAAACGTTCTGCGTGATAATACTCAACTCTCTGTTGGCTCTCTATCTATCCACCAACTTCAACATATAATTGCAGACACCATTCGTGCCCAGTATGGTGGTTCATTGCAATCTTCATTGGTGTATGCTAAGCCCTATAGTCGTCGAATTGATGAAATAAAGATGCCACTCGGTTACCAACCTCTGAAATTTCATTTTTTTGATGGGAAGGGCAACCTGAAGCAACATGTTGCTCATTTTATTGAGGTGTAACAATGCAGGCACTTCCAATGACACCATGGTGAAACAGTTCGTACGCTCCCTCAAAGATGTCGCATTCGAATGGTATACCGACTTACAGGCTAGGTCAATTGATAGTTGGGATTAACTTGAACGAGAATTTCTAACACGTTTCTACAGCACCAGGCGAACTGTGAGCCTTCCAGAACTTGCTCGAACGAAGCAGAGTAAGGAAGAACCCATTGTAGTACATCGAACGCTGGAGGAACCTCGTGCTCAATTACAAGGACCGAATAAGTGATGCATCTTCCTTTAACATATGTATACAAGGTATGCATTGGGTATTACTCTATAACCTCCAGGCAAATATGTCTCACTCCTTTGAAGAGTTGGCAACACATGCTCATGACCTGGAGCTCCAAATTGCAAGACATGGGAGTTAGTTATCAAGTGATTCAAGTGACAAGAAAGATCCCAAGAAAGAAATAAAGAAGGATGTCAAGACAGGTAAGTCCAAAGAGGTAATGGCGATTTCCACTATCCCTACAAAGATAGCCTTCTAAGGGTCGAGATCAAACCCAAAACGAAAACCAGAGTTCAGGCCTACCAAGGGGCTAGTCCAAAGCAGAGGTCATGTGGCTTTGAAAGAACTTGAAGAGAAGGAATACCCATTCTCAGATTCTGAAGTTCCTGGAATTCTGGATCAACTCCTTAAATAGAATATAATGGAACTTCCAGCGCCAAAGAGACCTGAGGAATTTGGTAAGGTTGATCATCCTAAATATTGTAAATTCCATAGAATCATCAGTCGTCCGATGGAAAAATATTTTGTACTGAAAGATCTTATTATTTTCTTGGACAAAGAAAATAAGATCAAACTTGAAATCGAAGAAAACCCAATGGTCGCCTGTTCAATGGTTTCGTTTGGATCGTTTGATCCAATCCCCATTGCAGAGAAGGAACATACGTTTTCTCATACATACGATGCCAGTAAACCCTCAGTTGTGGAGTTTGGACCACAACTTCCAGAAGGAGCCATCCCAGTGAAGTTTGAAGTAGACGGAGAAATTACTATCAGTTACATCTATTCAGGGATGGATGGACCGTGTGTATCCAATCGTCCAACCTTTTACAAAATTATGACGGATGATTTGGATGTTTGGGATTCTGATTCGGAGTTCCAAGACGAGATCGGTGATGGTTGGTCTACCTTCATAAGTAAGAAGGAGAAATACCGAGTGTCAAACAAAACATGTAAGATACCACCTTCTACACCTCTTGCAGGACTGAAATTAGGGACATTGGGTATGTGAGTTCAACCTAATGAAAATGTTACACTAGAAGAAAGCCAAGGAGGATGGACCTTTGTAAAAAGACGTCATCGAAAGACTCCACAATTCTCAGGTTCTAGTATTTGTGACGAGAAACTGAGACCAAGAAACAACTAAAGGAGAATGTCTAAAGTCAAGTCAGGAGTGTCTACTAAATCAACGGGAGTAGAAGCTGCTTCACGCATTCCTCATAGACTACCAACCTTGGGTGATTATTTTCCCAAGGATTTCTTCGATAATGAATATTTTACCTCCAATGTTGTTAATGTGAAGGAGAAAAATGAAGCAAAGAACGTATCGAGTGAGAGTTCAAAATATAAGAGAACTATCTCGCGACTCAACAATATTCATTGATAGACCCAGAAGAATATGAAGGTAAAGTCTTAGAACATATTGAATCCACGACCCAACAAGACTGTATGACCACTATCACATTTAACGATGAAGATTTACAACTGGGCTCTTGTTTACATAATAGATCACTCTATGTTAGTGGTTATATTTGAGAATGCAAGATAAATCACATAATGATCGATTGTGTATCTGCTGTGAACATCATGCCAGTCAAAATGATGAAGAAGATTGAAATTAATGTTGGTGATCTGTCCAGAAGTAAGATCATGATTTAAGAATTCAACCAGAAAGGTCAACAAGCTATTGTCATGATTCGTTTGAAGTTGCGAATAAAGGAGTTAATTTCCTTAGCTCTCTTCAATGTCATTGATGCTAAAACATCATATGAATTACTCATGGGACGTGTTTGGCTACATGAAACTGGAGTTGTACCTTTAATTTGACACCAATGATTCAAATACAGTCGAGATAGAGAAGTCAAATGTGTGGTAGTTGAGTCCAAACCATTCCTCGAAGAAAAATCTCATTTTGCTGATGCCAAATTTTACATGGAGGATGAAAAGTGTAATTCTACAGGGTTGACCATGGTCAATTCAAAATTAAAGGAGATGTAGACGATGATAATATATCTGATGTTGCTCAACCTCATCAACTTATCAAAGGAAATCAAGACTTACATCCGAAGGGTTCTCAACTCATGACAGTCCCGAGAGACAGCAAATCAACATTGGAAGCTTCGACATTTACTTCAGATATATCGAAGCTCAGTATTTCTAGCTCGTCCAAACAAGATAAGCCAGGTACTAAAAGAGTCGATGAACCAAAACAGGTTTTCAAGGGATGTCATAATCCCTAAGTTAAAAAAGTTGTTTGAGAATGTCGAATTTGGGAAAGGAGAGTCTCGCAAATTAGGTAATCTTGATGTTATCCTTTCGAGTGGACGTATCCCTTCTAATTTTGATGGAATTCTTTTATCGCAATCCAAGTATGGTTTGAGATACGATTCAAATCCACCAGAAAGATTAAAGTCAAGAAGGTTTTCTCAAACCCAACCATGATTCAAATATATGAAGTTACATGAGAGAAATCTAAACAGTCGAGACCTTTAGTGTTCGATCAAATTGAAAACGAGAATGTTAGGGTTTCGGTGTTTAAAAGGTTAAAAGGGGAACCCTTCCTAATGGTTGATGTAAAAGGTAAAACTTCCATCTTCTAAAGACTAAGTGAGGATCCTTCTTCTTCTACCCAAATTGATGATAACGCACAAGTTCCCCAGAAGTCATCTCGAAGATAATCTGTATTTTCTCAACTTGAAATTAAAACTTCCGATTCAAGTCCAAAGTCTCAACGATCAAGGAGAAGACGAAAATACCAAAAAATTTACCCTTCTCTAAAGAATAATGAGGATGAAGCACCCAACTAAAAACCTGAGTCTGAAAACTCTGCCACAACAGATGAACTTGAACCGGCTCAAGAAGGGGGACAAGCTACTGTGGATGACTTGAAGCAATTAAACTTGGAAACTGAGGAAGACCTAAGACCAATGTTTGTAAGTGCTTTCCTTGATTAAAAAAAAAAGAATCAGAGTACATCCATTTGCTTTAATAATACAAAGATGTATTTGCGTAGTCTTACAAAGAAATGTCGAGATTAGATCCGAGGGTTGCAGTATATCACTTTGTAGTAAGACATGAAGTTCGATCGATCAAGCAACCTCAAAGAAGATTTCGGCCAGAACTGATTCCTCAAATTGAAATTGAAGTCAACAAACTTATTGAAGCTGGATTCATACGGGAAGCTAAGTACCCAACTTGGGTTGCGAATATTGTTATGTCAAAAAGAAGAATGGACAATTACGAATCTGTGTTGACTTTCATGATCTAAATCAAGCATGTCCGAAAGATAATTTTTCGCTCCTGATAATAGAGTTAATGGTGGATGCAACTATCGGGTACGAAATCTTATCTTTCATGGACGGATTTTCTGGATACAACCAAATACACATGAATCTAAAAGATGAGGAATTTACATTATTCCCTACCCCGAAGGACATATATTGTTATAAAATTTTACCATTTGGATTAAAAAATGCGGGGGCAACCTACCAACGGGCAATGCAAAAGATCTTCGATGACATGCTACATAAAAACATGGAATGCTATGTAGATGATCTTGTCGTAAAAATAAAGAAATACGACGATCATCTACAAGATCTATGGGACGTTTTTGAAAGATTTCGACGACATCAATTAAAGATGAATATGCTGAAGTGTGCATTTGGTATCACATCGAAAAATTTCTTGGCTTCATTGTTTGACATAGGAGCATTGAAATAGATCAATAAAAAAATTGATGCCATAATCAACATGTCAGAACTAAGAAATGTACATGAGTTGAAAAGCCTTCAAGGAAAACTCGCATACATTCGAAGATTTATCTCTAATCTTGCCGGACGTTGCCATCCATTCAACAAATTGGTAAAGAAAGATGTACCATTTGAATGTAATGATGCTTGTCGAAGTGCTTTTCAAAGTATCAAGCAATATATGTCTCATCCACCAGTTCTCATAGCTCCGGTCCCAGGAAAACCACTAGCTCTTTATGTTGCAGCACAAGAATAATCTCTAGGGGTACTTCTCGTCCAAACCAACGATGAAGAAAAAGAGAATGCGCTCTACTACTTGAGCCGGACACTAGTAGGCGCTAAAATGAAGTATTTGCCTATTGAAAAAATATGCCTCGCGTTAATCTTCGCGGCTAAAAAATTAAGACATTATATGCTATCACACACGATCAATCTTGTTTCAAAGATTGATCCATTAAAGTACATAATGTCCAGGCCGATTCTTTCCGTAAGGATTGGAAAATGGGCGCTGCTATTGTATGAGTTCGACATCAAATTTATTCCACAAAAAGCCATCAAAGGACAAGTTTTGACATATTTCCTTGCTGATAATCCAATTCCAGCGGAATGAGAACTACAAGAAGACCTTCCAGATGAAGAAGTTATATTTACTGAAGTCATACCATCGTGGAGACTATACTTCGATGGGGCAGCCTGGAGTTATGGTGCTGGAGCAGGAGTCGTCTTTGTCACTCCCCATGATCTTGTTATACTGTACTCTTTTGCCTTAACGGAGAAATGTTTAAATAACGTGGTGGAATATCAAGCCCTTATCATTGGCTTGGAGACAGCGTTAGATATGGACATCCATCAGCTAGAAGTCTTTGGAGATTTTAAATTGATAATCAACCAACTTCTAGCAGAGTATGAAGTCCGTAATTCAAACTTGAAGCCATATCATGAATATGCATCAACTCTTATGAAACGAATTGATTTGTTAAAAATCAAATTCATACCTAGGAGTAAAAATAGGGAAGCTGATGCCTTAGCTAATTTGGCTACTGTTTTAGCCAGGACGGATGAAGATTTCTCTCACTCTATTTCAATTGCTCAACGATGAGTGTTTCCATCATTACTACCCAGTGATATGAAAGAAAACAATAGTGTCGAAGTAATCGGAGATGAGGAAAAAGAAGATTGGAGACAACCGATAATCGATTTCCTTCAACATCAAAAGCTACCAGACAATCTACGACAAAAAATTGAAATCAAGAGGCGTGCATTCCGCTTTGTCTTTTATAAAGGAATGCTTTATCGATGATCATTTGATGGAATTTTCCTTCAATACTTAAGTGATGATGAAGCAACACGAGTCGTAGAAGAAGTTCACTCTGGAATCTGTGGTGCCCATCAGTCTGGACCTAAACTCCATTTCTGAATAAAGAGGATGGGGTACTACTGGCCGACTATGGTACAAGACTCCATGGATTATGCAAAGAAATGTGAAACTTGCTAAGTTCGTGCAAATTTTATTCATCAACTACCGGAACCATTACATCCGACAGTAGCTTTATGACCATTTGATGGATGTGGTCTTGATGTAATTGGATCCATAACTCCAAAGTCTTCAACTGGACATTCATACATCCTCGTCGTGACCAATTACTTCTCTAAGTGGACTGAAGTCATACCATTGAAAGAAGTAAAGAAAGAAAATGTTGTGGATTTCATTCGTATCCATCATTTATGTATATGGGATCCCACGATACATCATCACTGACAATAGAAAGCCCTTTTGCAATAGCCACATAAATAATTTGTGCAAAATTTGGATTTAAACAATACAACTCATCCATGTACAATGCAGCAGCTAATGGTTTAGCAGAGGTATTTAACAAAACTCTATACAGTCTACTAAAAAATGTTGTCTTCAAATAAAAAAGAGATTGATATGAAAGAATTGGTGAAATCTTATGGGCTTATTAAACAACTTATCGAACTCCAACACAAGCCACTCATTACGCCTTAGTGTATGGAGTGAAAGTTGTACTTCATTTGGAGTGTCAAATTCTATCACTTCAAATTGCCATCCATGAAGGTTTGACAACGGAGGAAAATGTTCATCTTCGATTGGAGGAGCTAGAAGCTTTGGATGAGAAGAAATTAGAAGCACAAATGCATTGAAATGTTATCAAACTCGAATGGCAAGATCCTTTAATAAGAAGGTGCGACCAAGATCATTTCAAGTTGGAGATTTGTTACTTTCCATATGTAGACCAATCATAATCACAAGAAAAACAGGGCGCAAGTTCCAACCTAAATGGGATGGTCCATTTGTTGTTACTCATGTATTCACAAATGGAGCATACAAGATCATCGACAAAGATGGACTACAAATCGGACCTATCAATGGAAAATTTTTAAAGTATTTTATGCTTGAAGTTCTTTATTTTTATAAATTTTTTATTGTAATAAAATGTAATACTCCTGGCCCGCAAGATGATAAACTGTGAACGGCCCTCCAAATAAACAAAAAAAAATTGTGTTGTTGTAATGCATTACGTTCGACTTGATCCCGTTTGTGTACGTAGACAGCTTGAATAAATTATAAATTCAAGTTCAATCACAACCAATAAATTTATTCAATTTGTTTACTATTTTCTACAGTAAAAAATATACACTAGAAACGAGAAAAAGAAAAATTCATCATAAAAAGAATAAAAAGAGCAATGACAAATAAAAAAGACGATAAAAAAGTCTCGAATTTATCACTCGTCATTGATCACTTGTAGGAAACTATCTTCAAGTATCTTCCTTTTCTAGTTAATGGATGCTGCGCTAGAGACATCTCTAGTATGTAATTTTTCTAATGTGGCATTGGCAGTTTCAAGCATACTCTTTTGTTCTTGACGAATTTGAAGTTCATCACGGAGTCTGTCTAGCTCAGAAGTTAGCTGACTAATTTTATTTTCCAATGAAGAACACATGAAATCCTCCACTTCCAGCTGAATATTCAAAAGTTTCAACTGTTCAGCCTTTTTTTCGGTACTTGGACACTTTAAGTATTGGTGTCTTTCAGATAAATAAATGTCAACTTCTTTAAGAAACACACCCATGCATTTCGTCAAAGGTGTTGGTATGTGCGGAATGAGCTGGTAATCACGTTTTGAAGAATTACATTATTTTCGTCCCACCAAGATCGGATGTTGGAAAACCCATGCTTCAAGACGTCCCTAAATCTCTTCTGAAGATATTTAGTCATGGCCTCTCGCAAAGCAGCCTTTAAGTAAGGAGACTCTTGAGTTATCCCAAGCGAGGGACCAGCTATGGAAGAACAAATTGGAGCTGTCCGATGATTATTCGTTAACTAAAGCTAATGAAGGTGGAGCAACTGAGACTTCTTGATTGATCTCTGAAATGTTAGCTCTCCTAGTCTCAGAATTTACTTCATCTATATCTCGAAAATTATCTACGTTGAATGCTGAAATACTTTCATTAATAATACTCGGGTATTTGCAAGGTGAGCCGTGAAAATCATGAGTACCATTTATTCCTTGAAGCGCATCAGTCCTACCGTCATTCTCGCCATAATTCAAAGAGTTTGAATTCATAGAGACATTCAATCCTTCAGAAATACTTGGAAAACCTACAAAAAAATGAAAATATTAAAAAAAAATAGAGAAGAAGAGAAAAAAAGGGCCTACCCGCGTTTCGTGTTCTAGGCGACATAGTTAATCTTATATATTGGTTTTACCGATCGTTTAATCTTATATATTCGGGAAAGAGGAGCCTGAAATTGAAGTTCGTTGCATAAGACCAAATACAGGTAGTATGTTAAAAAAATAAAAAAATGAAATAAAATAATATAACTGATCTCTAGGACTTTCATATCCCAGAGTTAGAGTCTTTTCAGGTACGTGAGATGCTCGATCTCCAGGACTATTGTGGTCTGAAATCAAAATTATTTCAGGCATCTTATCAGCAAGCTCAGAGGTGGAAACAAACTTTGTTGAGGGAACTTTAATTTTAATCTTTATAATGACTCTTTCATTTCGAAGGTCTAATTCCCTCTTTCGAGAAATCTTGTCGGGAATGATATGAGGAGGACTTAACCCTTTGGCTATGATCCTGTTCGAAAACGGATTAAGAACAAAGTCACGATTCTTACTAGAAGATAAAACTTGCACTTGAACTTTGGTTAGGATCGGCAACACTCGATTATTCCACCAAATTTGATATTCTACATCAACGTTTTGATGTGTATCCTTCACATACTCTGGAATATAAAATGTAGACCCACTCATCGTTTGAGTCAATATAACCAGACACGATACATATCGCCTGCATTGAGAGCAATATTCAACTTTCTTGGTGAACCGTGAAGTTTTGTCTGAAATCAAACTGTCTCGCAAACCTGTGAGAATTATATACCTTAAGAATGAAAGGGGAGTTTCCTCGATGATAAGAAATAAATCCAGATCGAATACTCATCATAAATTCTGATGTATCTACAGACTTTGGTTGGTCATCCACTTATACATCGGGATGAGATGATGAGGGAAATGGATTCCAGCAAAAGTCATTGGCATCCATCATTCCGTGGATAAGGTCCCGATAAATCAACAATATTTTTCTCCCAAGACTGGAAAGCATTTAAGGTTCTAGCATATCTTCAGATTATAGGATGAGTGTGACTCTTGTCCACATGAACATAAATACATCGGACAAAATAAGTAGCAGCCCAAGCATAAAGAAAATGTTCAAGAAATGAATGTAAAATTGAGCCAAGGTCTGGGTTTGATTGATGGTTCGATGTCTGTGTAAGTCCTCTATAAATGCTTGCTAATATGGGAGGAACTAGGCTGTAAGTGTACTCACCTGCTATTTTAGACGACACTTTAAAAGTCCCAACTCTCATACACTCGTCCCCAGATGGAAGAACGAAACGACAAAGCCACAGGGAGAGATAATCTATTTCTAATTCCTCTTCTTCTTCTTCTATAGACAAAGATATTGGCAAATCGCTCCAATAACTCCGGTCCCTACGAGAAATATCTCTCGACTTGTCTGCGACCACGGGCCTTCGTATTTTCTTTGAAACTCTTTGATGACTCCTCTTGAATGGATTTAGACTTATAGTATTCTTATAATTTCTGTGTTGTCGATGATTTTGGACATAACCATTCTCGCGAAACCAAAAATTAATCCATTCTTCGTTACTGACGCAATCAGATTCATTCGCATCAGTACGAAATCATTAAAGAGGTACAGACAGAACTTCGAATGTTGATCTGTCAACTCTAAAAGACTTGGGACTACTTCCTCATAGTATTGACCCCCGATCGAAAGTCCACTTATCTTGCGAATGTCCTAAAGAGAAATGCTAATTTCACTATAGGCGGTCACAAAAGTGTTGGTCTCTGGGCACTAAACCTCACAAAGAGCTCTGTAGATAGAATTTGAGCGATGATAATCCCTTATAGCAAAGCTGACTACAGAAGCTAACTAGCGAAGATTCTTCTTGAGCAAAATTTTCTGGACCCATGAAGACCATTCCTAAAACTTTGGAAGAAAATAAGTTTTTCCATGACTGACAAGCGTACTTCTCCATCGTACTTCTTTCCTATCAATCCTCTCACAAATTATGGCCCTTGGGATGCACTCCATGCTTTGGAAATGATAAGGCAGAAGGTACAAAAAGGGAAGATGACTACTGGATCTGTTGGACTTGACAGCTTCTAAATTCTTGTGACATTCACTAATAATGAGCATATGCAACTCCGACAAAGGCTCCAAGAGTTCAGGAGAAAGATCCGTAGTTGGCTTATGGATGCTAAGTTTAAGTTCACCTCATATGTCAGGCTGGGCGTGATATTTTAGATCAGTATCTTTGAAATGAAGATAACTTTTGCCTTGACTTTTAAGCTTGACGATTTCGTGTATATTAGAATACACTCTATTATTAGAGCTCGTCTCAGCCATTCCTAAAAAAAATGGGGGAAGAAAGTTAGCCAAAAAAAAAAAAAATTAACGGGCAGTGATCTTTTAAATTCGTTTATTGTCCAAATCATTAGCCTCTCAAATATTTAAATGGTCTCAAACCCAAAGTGCCTTGGACGACTGAAGGAGCTGGTCCTTGGTCTCAAATACAAAGTGCTTTGGACAGTCGAAGGAACCGAGGACCCCAAATACAAAGTGCCTTGGACATCTTGGTCCCAAACACAAAATACCTTAGATGGTCGAAGGAACCAGTCCTTGGTCCCAAATACAAAGTGTCTTGGACGATGGAAGGAATCAGACCTTGGTCCCAAACACAAAGTGCCTTAGACGGTCGAAGGAATCGATCCTGGTCCCAAACACAAAGTGCCTCGGATGGCGAAAGGTGGCAGTCCTTGGTCTTCAATGTGCATGAAAAGGTTTGGGATTTTGAGTTTGGTCATAAGCAAATATTTTCTGACCCCGTAAAATAATTGCAGTACAAAATTTTACTCTACACCAAGAAAATCTCAAAATCTTTGACTTGTTCCCAAAGTTAAATCCAGAAAATAAAAGTGAAGAATGTTAGTTCTAATTTAAAGAAAAAAATTGTTACTATTCACGTGAACAGTACATACGGTACTGTTCACGTCTAAAAAAATGAGAAAACCAAAGCAGAGACCAAGAATTTGGTTTCTGCTAATTCCCAAAAAAAAAAAAAAAAAAAAGTTAGAAACCAATTTTGTTTGGCAGAAACCAAACAATTTGGTTTGGTTTTGGGTTTTCGCCCGACGACAGGCGAAAATCAATTAAAAAAAATTGAAAAGAAGAGAGAAAAGAAACTTAATATTGTTTTACATTTTGTTTACGAACTTAATTAATTGGTTTCGAAATAACATAATTTGTTCATATAAATAGGTGGGTATCAGACCTCATTTAAGCTCAACTTACAATAAAAAATGAAAAGCCTGTTTAAAATCAAAATAAATAAATTATCGATAATGGTTACGTAAAAATAAATAAATAAATAAATAGATTAAATCGAAAATCAAGATTTATTAATTTATTTATTTCATAGCAAATAAATAAATCTTGAAGGGGCATTTGCAGACATAAAAAAATAAATAATGGGTTGGATTAATTTAAATAACTAGTCCAATTAAGTTTACTAAAAAGCCTACTAAAGTCAATAAAATTTTAAAGGCTCGTCACACTCTTTCAAAATCCACAATTATTTAATTATAATTAATTCTAATTGAATTAATTGAGTGGTTACCAAAATTGGTCACGAATTTTCCCTATAAATATGATGAAAAGTTCACAAAAAAAGGTGAAAAGGCAAAAGAAAATCATGAAGTGCTGGAAAAATCTCAAAGTCAGAGAAAGAGAAGAAATCCTGTGAACTCCAAATCCGACGAACACGAAGAAGATCAAAATCTTCTTCAAATTAACCAAACCCAAGAAGATTAAAGATTTCTTCGAATTAAATCAAGATCAAGTTCAAGTTTCGAAATGCAAATCCAAGTTTCAACATTCAAGTGTCAAACAAGTAAAGTTCTCGGCAAATCAAATTCTCAACAAATCTCGAAGTTTAGGATTCAAGCTACGTGGCTCCTCGTCTTCAAACATTCACATTATTAATTAGAGGATTTTGTAATTTTACAATTACAAGAAGATTCATATCCATTTGTATTTCTCAAAAATACAATTTGTAACGGTTTCTATATTTTAATTCGCGAAATTCGTCGTACAAGTATCATATTCAAGATGTGACAATTTAATACCAAAGTCACACATCTCAAAGACGACTGAGTACATTTAATGGATCCGAGTTTTGGGCCTCATCATATTGATATTATCGGACAATAAGTTGAGTAGTTGGGTCAAGCGCATTCTTATCTTAGCCCAATTAGCCTGAATTTAGCATCATAGTCCAACACTTAATTTACCATGGTAGTCTCCAGGTAATTTTCAAACAACCTATGCAAATATTATTTAATCATATAACCTGTACATATTTTTTTACATCATTATTGATATCGTATCACGTGGTGATGTGTCCAACACTTTTTTAATTTCTACCCAATATACATCAAAATGTAACCTATGGAAGGTACACTCAACATTATTCATACATTAGTTCTCAAATGTCATGTTTCTGACAGATACTCATTACATGCAAGTTGTCGACATGTCGGCAAGAAACAAGAGAAAGCAGTAAAGGTGAAATCTGATATGTGTATAATGTATATATAACTGTTCATGTCTGGATTCAATAATGGAACCAAACAGTAAGATGGTAAATGATAATGAATTTCTTCTATTCTACTATGAAGACTGGCAGATTGAGATTTGAAAGGAATATGTACGTTTACTGCAAGAGAATGGCTGTTTAAGGGATTTTTTTTAAATGACTTTAATTTCAGTGATAAATAGATTGGTGTAGTCAACACCTTGAATGCAATAAGCAAAATTGGTTTCAAAATGACCTACTAATCTATTACCATTTTGCAAATCAATCCGAAGAGTATTTGTAAATGGTAAGGTTTTCTTGTTTTCAAGATTTAATATTGCGATAATGCACATGGTAGAATAGTTTATGCATGTCTTCGCACTGGACTTCATTTTACCAAAGACGACGAGGACGTGAACTCCCAATCATTTATGCATTGGAGAGATTTTTTTATCTTGTGCCAAAGCAATTTATAATTCACATTCTGAAATAAGTGAAATCAAAGGGCATTACTTGAATGCGACCGTGGAAGTGGAGGATTGGATGCTAATATGATGGCTAGAGTCTTGTTCGGGCTTGGTCTTCTACCAGCCAAGTTGTAGAATACTTTTGAAACCGAGAGCCATAAATTCCCTTTACCTTAGGGCGACGAGAAAATATTTACACGTATAACTTTGTAAATATTGGAAAATTTTATTTATTTAAATTTTGCCTACACACCGATGAATAAATGCTATGAAAAGTTATGAGAAAATGGGTCGTTTATTTTCTTCTATATCCATATGTATCTAATCGCACTTCAAAATTAACTTTATTTCCCCTTTTAACTGCAGCATTTGGATCATGTATCTCTGGCCCCTCTCATTTCACTGACCAGATGAGAAAAAAATTGGATAATTGTTGAACATAGTAATTATATGATGCATACTATTGGTGGTAATTGTTGAACCCTAAATTTAAATAACATATTCTCTTTCTAATATTTAGGAATTTAAATTTTTAGCTGAGATAGTTGGATGTATTATTGAAGAAGTATGCAAAGAACTCGAGTTCAAAGTTGCCTTATCTATTTTTTGAAAATTGTTCACACATTACTAATGAAAATAATTCTGAGATGCACATTAAGGAAGTGTTGACGAACATGTTTTTAAATATATAAAAGTAGACATTTCAATAAAGAAATAATATGATGCTCCTGTACTTATAGTACCACCTGCAATAGTGTTGGAAGAGAAATACAAATCAAGTATAATTATCCTTCTGTGAAAAAAAATCTCATGCAAATTAACCTATCTAACATAATCCTATATATTGGAAAGAATATATAAATGATTTAATTTATAAATAAATAGAAATAAGTGATGGATAAGTGGATAATATTTATAAATTTATTGACATGTGTAATTGAAAATGAAGTTTGACAATTTATAAATAATTTATAAATTAGTCAAAAGGAGGAATCTAAAGATATTTGACCTAAAAGCTGGCTGATTTTAATTTCGAACCAATCGGTTTTGAAGCTAAAGTCGTCAATTCTCAAGTTATTTTGATGGGTTCTGAATTTTTGATATTTAACCTATGACTAAACTGGTTTCAACATCGGATCTCTATTCTTTTGTTGAACCGATCAATCAGATCAATTGTTTTTTTTTTTTGTTCAATACTATATGTCAAATAGATGTAAATGTTTATATATACTTCTGGTATTATTTATGAATTTTATTTAATATAAGATATGATTTTGGTCAACATTGTTTAATAATTGTAGCACTATTATATATTCCTCGTGCTATGGCTTTACATTACTCAAGCCTTCTCTCTCATCACTTTCCTTATACTTTACTATCAGGTTTCTGTCTCTCTATAGCTTCTAGGGGTTTTTTTTTTTTTTTGTTTTCAGTATAAATTCAAATAACTTTTATATACGAAAATCTGAGGGATCCTTAAAATGATCAAGGGAAAAAACTAGTAACAGGTTTCTGAAAGAGGTTCAAATTATTACCAGTGTCTGTTCTTTTGAGTAAAGAAACACTTCTTGGAATCTCCCCCTCAGTACTCCACCCCGAGAGAGAGAGAGAGAGAGAGATTCTTTAGCTGTTTGATTTTGCTTGAAGATAGATCAAAAAGGTATGTTGATTATTCAAAACTTTTCCTTAAGATCCATCTTCCCACCCCTGAAGAAAAGTTTTCATTTGCATCTGTTTTGCAGGACAGTTTAGATGACAGTAATATACGAACTGATGAAGTAATTTGACGTGGTATCAAAGTAGAGAGTGGTCGTGAGTTCAACTTTCAAGTGGGAAAAATCCCTTCTAATGGTTTAAGTTTTTAAATAGGTGTTTCTAATTCAAGTCTGCTGCCACCCAGTTAAGAAAATTATTGTACATGGGTCTTGGTTTTAGATAAAAAAGTAAATCCAGTTCTTACTTTGAAAATTTTCTAGGTTGAATGTCGGATTTGTTGTTGAATACGGTTACCTTTCTCTTCACTGTTGTGTTAAAATGTCTATAAATTATGGTAACTTGGCTGCTGGTGATATTGCCAATTAAAGAATTTTCCAAAAAGATCAAACTTATGAATCCTGCTTAATTTTCAAACTTCTATATTCTTGCTCTTATTGTCCAGGAAGGCCTTCGGGAATAATAGGAGTGAAGGTTTTTTCATGTAAATGTGCTTCCTTGCTGTTTCCTTCCTTAATTTTTCATGTTTATGTTATGAAAATAATTCCTATTAGCTTCTCCAGGTCAAAATAATTACTGAACATTATTTGTGTTTTAGAGATTTTCTTGCTCAACCAAGATTAATTTTGATAATTCAGGATTAATTTTTCACACTGTAGATCATCATAAAAACTTATTTATTGTTAAGATTTATGTAGAAGAATCTCACCTAAAAACTAAGCTAGAGGTACATATTAATTTGTTTAAAAATTTATTTTTATTACGTCTCTTCACATCCAAGTCAAATTCATCTTCGCTTGTACAAATTTCATAAACGGATTATGAGACTCATATTTAGCACCTTTATTTGCTTTAATACCATGTTAAACCACTTAATTAATAATTTATTTAAACTTAGTTTTCATGATCACTACCAATTTTACATTCATATAATATGCATAAATGAATTAATTATTTCACCATTTAAATTAATAATCTCAAGAATTCTTACACTAATACATAATTTGTCTGATTCATTTATTTCAGGGAAATAATATTAATTGAATTGCAGCAAAAATGGCTTCTTCTACGAGCTATTCCAACCCTCCATGTGCAGCCTGCAAATTCTTGAGAAGAAAATGCCTGCCAGGTTGCATATTTGCTCCATATTTTCCTCCTGAGGAACCCCAAAAATTTGCCAATGTACACAAAATATTTGGTGCAAGCAATGTAAGTAAACTACTCAATGATATCCTTCCTCATCAAAGAGAAGATGCAGTAAATTCTCTTGCTTATGAAGCCGGGGCACGGTTAAAAGATCCTGTATACGGTTGTGTTGGAGCAATATCTGTCCTTCAAAGGCAAGTTCTTCATCTTCAGAAGGAATTGGATGCTACAAATGCTGATCTAATGCAATATACGGGTAGTGAAACCTCGTATCTGAATCAGATGAGTGCGCAGTTCGGGAGGATGGGTCAAGAAGGAGGTTCTTCTAATCTGAATTCAGGTTACCCCATGACATATTCTTCTCAATGGAATGATGATTCTAACAGCTCTGAAAATGGTGGAAATGTCAGCATTTAAGGTGTTATATGTTTATATTAGGGTTTATCGTCTGTTATTTCGATAATATGAACCTTCTAATGCTCGTTCCATTTCTAAAAGACGAGCTATCACTCTGTGAGTATATATTACGAATAATATTTATGGGAAGAAGTGAAATAATTTAGTATATAATGAGTGTTCGTCTTTTGGGACATATGTTTTCGTGGGGACTATTTCACACTAGACAAATGGCAATGTAATGTACATTATTGTCATATATTATAGTTCTTGCTCTTGAATTATATGTAGGGCAGTCACTCCAAATGATTTTGGGTATTTGATAATGCTTTAAGCAAGTAATAAGTCTATTTTTTTTATGGTATAATATCTTGTTCGCCCTAGAGCATGTTTTGCTTATAATTAAAAATTACTTATAAATTAATTAGTTAAATTTAATTATTACGTACTTAAGCTTAGCCAAACATGAATATTTGCGAAACATGGTACAAGCCTTTTTTTTTTTGTGACCAAAGGGGGTGGAGAGAGTACATATTTTTATAAAAATAAATACGAGGATGTTCTAGCGAGAATATACTAAAATCTTTGAAGTACATTATCTTAAAGGAGTTTCTTAGTTTCAAGTCAAATTATTTTTATCAAGGCCTAACATGCTCAAGTGAAATCTTCATAAATAAGTGATCATCACATTTGAAATCTTCATCGAAAGCCAATTTTAGGGTGAGAGTGTTGAGTCATCAACTTCAGTATTCTCGATGGAGGAAAGCTGGCCGAAGTCCTAACAATTTTCATTCTTGATTTTAACTCGACTCTTGACTTGGAGACTCAATTAATTTTCTACCTCAATAAAGACTAATAACGACTACAAAATGCAGATTTTATTGAGTTATTGTTAAATCTCAAGTCAAAAATGGAAAATTTTATCTGATACAACCTTTATAACTTATATTACTTTTTTTTACCAATAATTACTCGGTTACTTGTGAATATCCATTCTATGATTGTCCTTGTTTAGAACAGTACAAAGATCCGAAGAAGATTTGTCTCCCATGTGAAAGAACATGAACCTACAGAATTATAAGCTTGTACATAATTATGGTCTTTTAAGTTATGTCTTTACATGTAAAGTCTGAATATTCTAATACTTCCTAATGCTTCCAGCCAAAAAAATTTCATGCATTTCTCACTTTTTGGTACCTTTGAGTTAGCCTCAAGTTCTTGTAATCGGGCTCAAACATGTAGGACGTTTGTCTATTATTTTGTTTATTAACGTAATACATTATACATAAATGTTCTACTTAATTTAACAAATCTTCACTTTTTTTTATTATCTAGTTCATGACCATCCCAAAGTCACTAAGAGGTCCTACACAAGTACATGTTGATCCCCCACCCAACTTCACAAACCCTTTGATTATATACACTTACTTGTACATATATATCATGAGCCATGACCATCCTAAAGTTATTAAGAGGTCCTACATATTGACCCCCACCCCTCCCCACCACACAAGCCTCTGAATAAAAGTACAAGACTGCATTTACAAATGCATATTTCTGGAATATGGAAATGAGAAGATAGCTGAATGTCCACATTGGAAAAACATGGATACCCACTACTTTTAGGGGAGCAATAAAGTGGAGCATAGGAGGTGGGTGGAGTGGGGGGACTGACTTCAATAGGGTATATGCGAAGAGGATGTAGACTGATTCTCAATATGAAGGAAATCATACAACACTAGACATCAAAATATTCTGTCTGTCTCTCTTTTTCACATAAAAGAAATTCACAACTAGGTAAAATGTACAAATATAAGTGTAAAAAAAAGAAGAAATTACCTTTCGTATATAGAGTTCGTTAACATTTAACTTGTAATAAAATGACTTTTATAGCTAGCTATAACATTAGAAAACTACAAATTGTCTCATGTATAGGGTTGATACGTGATTTAGGATGACATCAGTAATTATCCGGATAGTCAACAAGGTGATGACAACTTGATATGATGGAATCAATAATTATCCAAGATGGACATTGAAGTAAGGGTTACTTGATATGCACCCCCGTAAAGCACCACGTTAGAGGCCGTCGCCCCCCCATGAGGTGCTCTACATTCTCATGACACCCCTGTAAAGCACCACGTCAGAGGCCGTCATCCCCATGAGGTGTTCTACTTTCTCATGATAGGCAAGCTACCAACATGGGGTGCTCTACGTTCTCATGATAGACCTCCTACTACCATGAGGTGCTCTGCATTCTCATGATAGACCACCTACCAACATTGGGTGCTCTACGTTCTCATGATAGACCACCTACCAACATGGGGTACTCTACGTTCTCATGATAGACCGCGTACTACCATGGGTTGCTCTACGTTCTCATGATAGACCACCACCACCATGAGGTGCTCTACATTCTCATGGTAGACCGCCTACCACCATGGGGTGCTCTACATTCTCATGATAGATTGCGTACCACCATGGGGGTGCTCTACGTTCTCATGATAGACCTCCACCACTATGGGGTGCTCTACATTCTCATGATAGACCACCACCACCATGGGATGCTCTACGTTCTCATAATAAACCTCCTACCACCATGAGGTGCCTACATTCTCATGATAAACCACCTACCAACATGGGGTGCTCTACGTTCTCATGATAGACTACCATCACCATGGGGTGCTCTAACTACCATGAAGTGCTCTACATTCTCATAACAGACCACTTACCAATATGGGGTGCTCTACGTTCTCATGATAGACCACCTATCAACATGGGGTACTTTACGTTCTCATGATAGATCGCGTACCACCATGAGGTGCTCTACGTTCTCATGATAGACTACCACCACCATGGGGTGCTTTACGTTCTCATGATAGACCGCCAACCACCATGGGGTGCTCTACGTTCTCATGATAGATTGCCTACCACCATGGGGTGCTATACGTTCTCATAATAGACCGCCACCACCATGGAGTGCTCTACGTACTCATGATAGACCGCCTATCACCTTGGAGCGCTCTACGTTTACATGGGCTGTCTACCACTACGCGGTCGTCGACACCTATGAGGCCCTCAATGCTCACCTAGGCCGTCTACCACTACGCGGCCATCGACCCCATGAGGGCCTCTACGTTCACACAGGTAGCCACCACCATGCGGCCAATGCTATACTTAACCATACAAATAGCAATA
>CAIGRB010067633.1:29329-64910 GCA_903798255.1 Fraxinus quadrangulata
AAATCACCAAACCCAGTGGTCAACATAGCTCGACGCATAGTGGTGAGTAAAAAAGTCAAAAAGTTGACTAGCTCAAAATGGCTAAGGGTTGATGGTGAGATTTCAAAATTAAAAATGCTTAGGGCTCAAAATCACCAAACCCGGTGGTCAACATAGCTCGACGCATAGCGGTGAACAAAAAATTCAAAAACTTGACTATCTCAAAATCGTTAGGGGCTGGTGGTGAGCTTTCAAAACCAAAAATAGTTAAAGCTCAAAATCACCAAGCCCGGTGGTCAACTTAGCTCGACGCATAGCGATGAGCAAAAAAGTCAGAAACTTGACTTGCTCAAAATCGCTAGGGGCTGATGGTGAGCTTTCAAAATAAAAAATGGTTAAGGCTCAAAATCACCAAGTCCGGTGATCAATATAGCTCGATGCATAGCGGTGAGCAAAAAAGTCAAAAACTTGACTTGCTCAAAATCGCTAGGGGCTGATGGTGAGCTTTCAAAATCAAAAATGGTTAAGGCTTAAAATCACCAAGTCCGGTGATCAACATAGCTCGATGCATAGCGGTGAGCAAAAAATTCAAAAACTTGACTAGCTCAAAATAGTTAGGGGCTGGTGGTGAGCCTTCAAACTAAAAATGGTTAGGGCACAAAACCAAAAATGGTTAAGTGACTTTTCTAACTTAGATGGGGAGTTATATAAGCTATGACAATTTTGAATCTCATGAAGTACCTCCTCACCCGCGGCATCCCGCTCAATTTCTACATTTTGATTTAAAGATTTAGCCGACCCAATATGACGTTTTTTGGGAAATCGGTTGGAAATCTTGAAATTCAGCATAATTAATCGAAATATTTGACTCGAAAGGAATTTGGGTATAAGGGGGATGCCTTCAATGAATGACTCGCGACCAGTCGTGGGGCTGGTCAACGGAGGTCGATAGGGGTCGACCAGCACACAACTGGTCGATGGTCGACCAGTTGCTGCGGTCGACCAGCGACACTGATCATCCCCAATCGTCGACCAACAAAGCTGGTCGGTCGACCCTCTCACCTCCTCACTCTCACTTTCGCTAAAAGATGAAGAATGAAAGTTTTATACATTATGAAACACGAAATGAAAGAAGGAAAGGAGAGAAATTACCTTGAGAGATGCTATACTTAACCATACAAATAGCAATAAGCAAGATGGAAACCAGCCAACAGAGAACGTGGACATAACCAACCGCATGACGAGTGGCGGTCACTACAATATAACGTGGGGAAAGTGGGAAGGCCTACGTGGGACACGTGGCACGATTAATCGTACAACTAAACGTTTCATCAGGTGCCTATAAATAACCCCCGAGGTGAGAAATATTTTTTTTCTTGAAACCCGAACTATTGGAACTCACAAGATACTTTCCTCCTATTTTCCTTAAGCACCTACTGATTCTCACACCAGAGGTGCAATAGGGGAGAAAGCCCCGACCTCATTTTGCAGGTAACATTCGTTGATCGGAGCAGCCGGAACACCCCACACGTTATCATTGCCCTGGATTCTCGTGCTATATTTCGAGTATGGAAGAGAAAAAAAGAGTTACCGCAATTTCGCTAGCCTATTGCCCAACTGACGCTCGAGCTGTAAAAATGGAAGTTGCGTCGTCCGCCTGTCGCCTGGACCTCGCTCGAGCGACACAATATTGCTCGCCTGTCACTGAGCTATCGCTTGAGCGATAGTATATCCCGAGAAAATCTAATTCACATTTTTCGAAGTTTTTATTTTGTCCATACTACCAAAAACCTCTAAACTATATATATTCACGCCTCCATTCGAAAAACATTTTTGAACATTGAGAGAAACAAGAGATTACTTTCTACATATAATTTTAATAATTCAACCTTAGCATTGAAAAACATCAACTTCACATAAACCAAACACCAAAACACATACTTCCTTAACATTTGTCAAAGTTCTGAAGATCAAGGAAGGTCACTGGAGTTTCGGTTGTTGGAGAATGATGAGTTCTCATTGATCTACATAAGATAAAAAAATTCAGAAGGTCGAGAATTCATGCAGGAGCACGCAATTCAAGAAGGATTTGATGATTACAGTGAGGAGATCAAGTACTAAAGATAGTCAGTCTGACACTATTGTAAGTTGATTCATTTATAGTAGATTTTTACTGGTTTGGACTTGGAGTTTTTACCCAGTTATGAGTTTTCTCCATCAACAAATTTCAAGTATTATTTATTTTTCAGTAATTTATTAACTGCAATAATTCAATATATAATAGTTTTGCATTTAAATTCATCTGGATTAATTAATAACTATGATTTGTTGCATTTATTAATTGATAAATGTAAATTCCGCATAAACATCTATTCACCTCTCATCTAGGTGTTAGTTGCGTCAAACTTCATTATTTCAAGTGGTATCAGAGCACCATTTCGATTCCTGACCCATATTTAATGTAGATGAGTCAGTCTCTTTTCGTACCTCCATTTTTTTTTACGGAAGTAATTATGCATATTGAAAGGTTTGAATGAGAGCATTTCTTAAGTCTCTAGATGAAAGGATTTAGGTTAGTGTACAAAATGGTTGGAACGCCTCTTCCTCTATTATTTTAGGTATAGTTATGCCCCACAAACATCTCTCTTTGGACCAATGATGAATTAGCTAAGTGCAACTAGAATAGTAAAGGGCTTCATGCCATGGTTATAACTATATCTGCTGAAGAGTTTAGGAAAGTATCGATATATGAAACCATGAAAGAAGTTTGAGATATTTTAGAGACCATACACGAGGGAACCAAAACCGTTATGAACTCCAAGCTGCTGATGTTAATCACTAGGTTTGAAGAAATTAGAATGAAGGACGATGAATCGTTTGATGAATTCTATGCGAAGCTGAATGACACAGTGAACTCTAGTTTTAACCTAGGTGAGAGAATTCATGAGTCTAAGATTATCAGAAAAATCCCGAGATCATTATTTGAAAGAAAGTTACAGCTATCGAGAAGAGCAAAGATCTAGATGTTGCTAATATTGAAGAACTGATTGGATCTCTTCAAACTTATGAACTTACCATATCTTAACATAAGAAGAACAAGTCTACAGCCTTGAACACCGTTAGGGAAGAAGAGTATGATTCATTTAATTCAGAATCACTTAATGATGAGGAAATAACCTACTTTATTAAGAATTTTCAAAAATTGTTTAGAAATAAAAAAAAGACTAAAGAGAGATATAAATGTGATTCTAGTGAGTTTAGAAAGAGATCTAAATCTATGAAAAGTCATAAGTGCCAAGGTTTTGGCCATTATAGAAGTTAGTGCCCTAATGGTAAGGGGAATCAGGGTAAAGTTATGAATGCAACTCTCACTAATGACGAGTCTAGCTTGGATAATCTAAATGAGATGTCTACACATAAGGAGAGTGGAAGGTTTATGGCCTTCACTACTAGGATCAAAAGTGAATTTGATAAGGATAGTGAGAAGGGTGAGGAAGTAGATAGCGGTGATCAATTTGAGGAAGATTCTGAAGATGAGGATGAGATTCGTGAGGCTTATCAAAAATTATTTCAAGAGAGTCCTAAGATTAAGAAGGTGAATAAAGTTGTGCTTAAGAAGGTCATGGAACTTAAGCTAATTAGAGAGAAACTTGTAGCTAACCTTTAGGAGTTGACCTTATGCCTCAACAAATTAGAAACTATAAATCGATCCTAGAATATAAGATTAAAGATCTTAAAGGTGAAATTGAGAAGGCCTCTAGGAGATTTAATGAGCTGACCCTAGAGAGTGAGAAATTAGAATTGCAGGTTAAGAACCTTTTGAGCAAATTTGAACATTCCAAGTCTCAACTTCTTACTTTCTCTAGTAGATCTAAAAAAATCGGACAATCTTTTGGGGTTGAACAAGCCGGCTGGGAAGAAATGAGGTCTAGTATATAATGAGACCGATCATAATAGGGCTAGTCCTTCCAAAACCATTTTTATCCCAGCCACCAACAAATTTAGTAATGTTGCTAATCCTGAACCCAAGGGCAATGACCAATAGACCTATAAATCAATATCAACCATCACGTAATTTTGAACTTAAGTTTATTCCTACTTGTCACAATTGTGGTGCACTGGGACACACAAGGCCTATGTGTCATAAATTTCTAAATAGAAATAGAAACAAGAATTTCATTAGAGTTAAAAATCAGGATTTTGATAGTCGAATTGATTTCTTCACTAATCAAGTGAGTCTTTGAACAAGTTAATGACACATTTGACTCGAAATAAATCTTCCACTAGACAGGTTTAGGTGAAAATGAATGATTTTGAAAATTTGGAAATTGATCATGGGGCTCTTAATGATAAGAGGGTTTGTATACCTAATTAAATGCTTATGCATTTAAATTGATTCATTCATTATTACATGCATCTCATTTTTTTGTTTGATTTTTTTTTAAATAAAAAAAATTTGAAGAAAATTGGAAAATAAAAAATGGGTGAAAATTCTTTACTACAATATGATATATGATTTATTTGAACATGTATGCTGTGATCAAATATGAGTTTAATTGATGTGCTGTAACATATTTTCTATTACTTTGTTTAGGTTTATGTGGAATAATCAGTGTAGGTTTTTTCATGTACCATCTACATTGCACACATTATGATCTTGTGAGCAAGTCTTGACCGCGTATGTGAGATTTGTGATGGCCATCATCTGTTGATAAAGTGATCTTGAACGTGGTTGACCTTAATTTAGTAGACCTAAGTTCGAGTATATCGCTTAAATAAAATAACAATGTTTCATTTTATACTCTTTTTCGAAGTCTATTTGACTCGAGTAATTAAGCTCGATGAGTTTCTCATAACCTGATGCCCTATGATCAACTAACTTGGAGTCATCGGCCCAAAACTGTTACAAGAGTAATGTTAGTTGCTTAATGAAGAATAGTCTGCACATAAAATGTTAAAAATTGAAGAGAAAAATGATGAACTTAAAAAGAAAAATAATTTGTGTGAAAATGTTATATGTTCAAAGTAAGGGGGAGAAAAGAATAATATACACGAACAATGAGCTTTATTTATAGGTCATAATATACATTATTGGTTTGATTTTCATTAGTAGAGGAATAAATTTATTTAATAGTGATGTTTAGCATGTCATTTCTCACAAATATAAGGTTTGAAGTCTTGATCACAAGGAATTAATGGCACTTAACACACACGAGTCACTTATACAATTTACTCCATTTGGATTTGAACTGAGTATGTAGAAAAGTTTACTGATCATTGATTATGCTTGTGCATGCTATCAAATGTATCTTTGAGTTATTATATGTTGTTGTTACCTTTGTCATTTGTGACAAAAAGGGGGAGTATGCAGTTAATATGTTATAGTTTGATTTAAAAATATTTTTTTCGAAAGTATATGATATTTGAGTTAAACATATTTTTTTGACACTTTTCGGATGTATATGATATTTTCTTCGTTTTAGCTAGATTAAGTTTAGGTATTTAGTGATATCACTATTTGGTTTTGATGTGTTGACTTACATTGATATTGCATCTTAATTTAGCTAGTATGTTATTGAATTTATGAATAACTGTCTCAAATACTTTTATTCCTATTATGTTTTACGTACTTTTACATTTGGTATTTGAGTTGCTTTTTTTTCTAGTTGGTTTTGGGTAGATTAAATTGAATCCATTTGATTTGAAATACATGTTTTATTATATAATGCCAAATGAAGAGTTTGTTAGGTTTTAAAGATTTTGGCAATCTTTTTACAAAATTATTGTTGAAAAAGAGTTTTTAAAAGTCAATATGTTAAGTTGTAAGTTGTATAGGTGAGTTAGAAGTTTTAGGGTTCGAGTATGGAACGAGGAGAAAAGAGTCGTCGCAATTTCGATAGCCTATCGCCCAGTTGATTCTCGATCGATAAAAATAGAAGCTGCGTCATCCGCCTGTCGCCTGAACCTCGCTCGAGCGACACACCATAGCTTGTCTATCGTTCGAGCGACAGTGTTTCCCAAGAAAATCTAATTTGCGTTTTTCAAAGTTTTTATCCGGCCCATACTACCCAAAACCTCTACACTATATATATCCACGCCTCCATTCGAAAAATGTGTTGAACATTGAGAGAAACAAGATATTACTTCCTACATATCATTCTAATAGTTAAACCTTCGTTTTGATTTCTTCATAGCATTAAAAACATCAACTTCACATAAACCAAACACCAAAATACATACTTCCATAACATCGTTAGAGTTTTAAAGATCAGGAAAGGTGACCGAAGTTTCGATTGTTGGAGAACAAGGAGTTCTCATTGATCCAAATGAGATGACGAATTTAGAAGGTCGAGAGTTGGTGCATGAGTACGCAATTCAGGAGGGCTTTGGTAATTACACTTAGGAGGTCAGAAAGTATTAGAGTTAGTCGAGTCTAACAGTACTGTAAGTTTATTCGTTTATAGTAAATTTTTACTGGCTTGGACCTGGAGTTTTTACCCAATTACGGGTTTTCTCCATTAACAATTTTCAAGTCTTATTTATTTTTCTGTAATTTTCAAGTCTTATTTAAAAACTAGTTGTTGACTAGTTTTTCAACTTGAAATCTGGTGTCTTTCTGGTTGGAAAGTTGCCTCTTTTCATTATGTTTTGACACCATTTCATGTGTTGTTGATTGAGGCCTATAAATAGGTGATATATGATCAATACAAATATATACAAACTACTTGAGATAAATATATTCCACGAGAAAGATCAAAGCCTCTTTTATTCATATTCATATTCAAAATTCTATTATGTGTTCTCAAGTCCTGAAGGAATTTCACTAGTGCCAAGTGTTTATTCCTTTTCCAGGCTTGATAAATCCTGCAAAATATTTGCCAAGAATCCCTTTAAGCATCAAATTCAATCCAAGATGGGGTAAATATTATTTGAGGACAACGATTACGTGTTTAAACCTTCATCCATTAGTTTGGTTTTCTTGTTACTTGTTCTTTTTTTCTTCCCCATCCCCTTTCTGTGGAAACATCTTTATACAACAATCTCAAACGATATTCTGCAATGGAGAACGAAACTATGATGGTGACGATCAAATTAATGAATCAAGATCTTGTTTGTCTAGATCGACTTGATCGGATAAATTTTACAAGACGACAAGACAAGTTGAAGTTCCTTCTCACGGCATTGAAGATCTTATACATTCTTGATTCAAAATTGGCACCACTTGCAGATCCAATGGATAAAGATGCAGAATCCATAAGAATGGAGGACAAAAGTGTCAAGATGATGAACTCATATGCCGCGATCATAATCGTAATGCTCTATTCGACTAATTATACGATATCTACACAAATACATCATCAACTAAAGAAATATGGGATTCTTTGGAAAACAAGTATAAAGTCGAAGAAGAAGGTACTAAGAAATTCCTAATATCAAGGTAATTTGACTTCAATTTCTTTGATAACATTTCCCTCTTTTCCCAAGTACATGAGTTACAAGTTTTTGTTAACAAGTTGGAAGCGGTCAAAATTAAAATCCCAGAATCTTTTCAAGTAGAAGCAATCATTTCGAAACTCCTGAGAACTTGGAAAGGACATCGGAAGAAAATAATGCCTAGTTTCGAAGATTATTCTTTAGAACAAGTGCAAAAATATTTTCGAATTGAAGAAGAATCATTGGCAAGAGATAAGAATGCCAATGCCGTGGAGAAGACCGAATCTTCAAATAAATCCAAAAAGAGAAAATCTTCTAAAACCTTTAACAAGTTTAAAAAGAAGTTTAAGGGATGTTGCTTTGTATGTAGGAAACTTGGACATTTTGCAAAGGAATATCGATATCGAAAGCAAAACAACTTCGAAGGAAGAGTGAACTCCATCAAAGAAGATAATCGTGTGGCTATCGTGAGCGAAATCAATGCAATCAAGGGAAAAGTTCTTAGTTGGTGGTATGATACATGTGCAACTGTAGGTATATCATATGATAAGTCATTATTCAATACATATTATGAAATAGATGGAAATAAAGAGATTCAAATGGGTAGCAAAGGACGGTTCAAAATGGTTGAGAAATGAAATGTAGAGATTATCTTCATTTCCGGGAAAATCGTTACATTAACAAATGTACTACATGTTCCTGAAATGAATAAGAACTTAGTTAGTGGTAATCTATAGAAAAATCGGACATAAAAATTGATTATGAGTCCTGTAAACTTGTATTATCCTTAAATAGGAAATTTGTTGAAAAATGTTATGCTAGTGAATGATTATTAATAAAACTATTTTGTTTATATTGTTGATTCATTTACTTTATAGTATACTAGATTAGATCACATAGGTTAGAGTACAATGAAAAGAATGTTAAAAAGTGATTTAGTATCATAAAATGAAAATGATGCATTTAAATGTAAAACATGTGTAGAATTTAAAATGACTAAGAAACCTTATCAATGTTTAAATAGGACTTCTAATAATTTAAAATTAATTCATACAAACATATGTGAATTAAATGTTATGTTAACTAGATGTGGAATTAAGTATTTTATTATCTTTATAGATGATCACTCTAGATATGTTTATGTTTATTTAATAAATATAAACATGAATTTTTGATATGTTTAAAACATAGAAAAATGAAGTAGAAAATCATTTAAGTAAGAAAATAAAAACTCTAAGAAGTGATAGAGGAGGTAAATATTTTTCTAGTGATTTTGTATTGTAAACAATAAGACATAATTCATCAATGTCTTGCACCTCGGACGTCCGAACAAAATGGTTTAACTAAAAGGAAAAATATGACTTTAGTTCAGATGATAAATACTATATTAACTTACGCTAAGTTGTCATTTAATTTATGGGTTAAAGTATTGTTGAGTGTATGTAGGATATTAAATAGAATTCCTTCGAAATATAAAAATGTTTTTCCTTATGAATTGTGGAAAGGAAAAAAAAAACCTAATATTGAATACTTCAAAATATGGGGGTGTCTTACATATATAAGAACACAAACCCTAATAGAACCACGTTGAGTTCAAGAGGCATCAAATGTGCATTTGTTGATTTTACTAGTAATAGCAAATCATATAAATTGTTAAATTTGGAGACCAATGTAATAGTTAAATCAAGTGATGTCGAGTTCTTTAAGAATTCATTATTCTCGGATAATGAATTAATGGATACTTACAATAAGATTTATAGCTCAGGTGGAACACAAGATGAAACATTTTCTAAAGATGTTCATGAATCTTATGAACCACGAAAAAAGAAAAGAACTCGAATTGAGAAGTTTTTATGACCAGATGAGATTGAGTCTTAAATTATTTCGTTTTACCTAGTAGAAGGAAATAAAAAGAATGTTGTAAGAATAATTCCTTTCATTCTAAAAGTGGAGACTGGTCTTAAAATCTATAGAGCAGCTATGACTTCTCGTGATAGCATATTTTGAAAAGATGCAATGAAATTATGTCTAATAATACAAGAGAACTTGTTGATTTACCATCCAGAATCCAAACCTATTGAATGTAAATGAGTGTTTAGGAGAAAATATAATATTGATGGTTTTCTTAATACATTTAAAACTAGATTGTAGCTAAAGAATATCGACAAAAGAAATGAATAGATTATTTTGATATATATGCACCGGTAGTTAGAATAACTTCAATTAGGATTTTATTCGCATTAGCTTCGATACATGTCTTGTATATTCATCAAATTGATGTCAGACAATATTTTAAATGGGGATTTTGATGAGGTTTATATGGAATAACTCGAAGAGTTTGCTCTACTCGAAAATGAACATAAGGTATGCAAGTTAGTAAAATCGTTATACGGTCTAAAACAAGCACCTAAGAAATTGTATGAAAAATTGAACTTAACTATTAATTCATTTGGTTTCATAAATAATTGTGTAGATAAATGTTTATATTCTAAAGTGTGCGATAAAATTCAGAATTTACTATTTCTTAAGCAAATTTAACTCGCAAACCCCAAAAGATCATCTAAATAAATAAATAAATTAAGTCCCTAATTGGTAGGGATTAAATTCTAGAATTTAGATTTTAATCTAAATTAAAGTCAACAATTAATTTTAATCATATAATTATGGAATTCACAACTTTTTAATTATATATTTCATTAATTTTTATTAAAATTTATCAAAAATTTGATTTTAATCTCGATCGAATAGATTAAAGTTATCAATAACACTAAATGTACACTCTTTGCTTTACATTGTTTTTCACATCCATTTTATTTTCAAAAAACTGTGAACGAGATTTTTTTTTTTAAACTATCAAATGGTGTGTTGTCACGTGTCATAATGAAATATTGATGTAAAAAGTGACGTATATGTCGCATGATTGTAAAGTTATTTGTTGAAATTTTTTAAAAGTAAGTGGGGTAGACGAGAAGACTGATTAAACAATTCATATGTTAATGTGGCCATAACGTCTGCCAATTCAAGAATGAGTCCCATCAGTCAATGGGCCATGCTAACCGCCCAAAAATTCCCGGCTTAAGGAAAATTTCATCTTTGGATTTGGGCTGTAGCTTGTAGGACCTTTTAATGGATGAATAGGTGATTTGACTGATATGATGCCCTAAAAGCCTAGGGAATAACGAACTTTTTGCACAGTTTTTAACAGTATCTATCATGTTTTCCTATGCTCCTTCTCATGCTCGCATCTATTCGGAGAGCTAAACGTGGCCTCCATTTGGAAGTGATTATAATTTAGAAATGAATGATGAATAAGTGAATAATATTTATGGATAAAAGTGTAAACAAATCATAAATATTAGTAAAAAATGAACTTATAGCTGAGGCCTCGCCTATTTGAAATAGAGCAAGTAGGTCATTGATTTTTAATTTGTAATAGTCAAGTTAAAGAGTAATATGTTCCATTTCGAATAGGTTTAAGTGGCGAATTTTTGTATGAGGCATCATTCCGACCTAAAAGAGGTGACGAAAAAGTCGGTGGTTCATGTGCTCTAGAGGAAGAAGGCTTACATGTAGTCATCAATTTTCCAAGGACATAAAAAGTGATATCATAATGCATCTATATAACAAAGGGAAAATTCTTTGCAATACCTACTTCAATGAAACAAATTAAAATCTACCCTCACTTTGTAAATAATAATATTTATCGTTGTTTAATTATATTTACCCTAATTTAATTTAATTAAGTATACTTAGTATATTCACATTTATTCTTACCCCATCACTATCGTCTTCTTCTCTCTTTCTAATCCTAATACCACCATGGCACCACTACCACCTCCTCTTTTCCACCACCACATCTCACGTTGTCGTCATTGACGCTGCCCACCATCACCGTGATTTCACCGTCACTAAAATCCCTAGCTTTATCTTTTTGTGAATTGTTGAATTTTCAATTCAGATTTAAAAATTTCGTTATATATTGATTAATTTAGATATGAAGTTTTAGCTCGCTTATAATTTTTTGAAGGCAAAACTCAATTTTATGTTACGATGAGGTACAAAAAGCAGGTCAAGCAGAATTGTATAATGTATCAAGAAGACAGTTTCTTAGAACTACGATAGTCTAGCAGCAAGGTTTTTCTTTTCTTAAATAATTTTCGTCTTATAAGCGTGTACATGTATTTATTTTACGTGTACGTTTTTTAATCCATTTAGAATAATTTAAGTACGGATAATTTTGATTTAATTATCACAAACGAGGTGCTATTTTTTTCTTGATTTATACTTTTCAGTGGGCAGGATGTTGATTAGGAGATGATCCAGTATGATGGATGTGTATTGAGTTGGTGCTAGCGCTAGAGGATTCCAATTGTGGTGGTGGTGGTCGCAGCAAATACTTTTTCCGGCAACGGATGCCGATAGTACAAGACCAATCTAATTTATTCTTCTATTTGTTGCCTACATCTTTTTCTTTTATTTGTTAAATCGGATAAGGATATAATGATAACTCAATTTGTGAAATGGTTCATTTTCAGATGGTAGTGGTGGTTTTTGACCGTTGTGGTGGTGGCTGACGATGATGAGAAGTGATTTCAACGGGGTAACATAATGTATTACTTACGCATTGTGGTGGTGGCAGACGTGGTGTTGGGATGGTTTTAAGTTAGGTGACATTACTTGTGTCTTGTCGTGGTGGCGGAGTGATTTCAGAAGGGTAACACAATGTGTTACTTATGTAAAATAATATGTTACCCATAGTTTGAGAAGGGTAACATAGTTTGTTGCCCACTACACTGTAAGAAGGCTAAAGAAATATTTAATAATGAGGATATAACATAATTTAAATTGGGAAAATGAGATTCACATTGCATAGAAGACAAAATATATGTTTAACAGATTATACAATAACATGCACATAGTCCACTCATCATGAGTCGAAAGAGCTTCATTTTGAAATTGATGACGAAAAGTAGTTATCTTATTTCTATAACGAATCAAAGTTTTGAGACTATTATAATTCCATTCAAAAACTTTGTGAAAAAAATTAAAATTGAATTCCATGAATAATGTTTCGGAGAATACGAGAAATTACACTGAAGGTGTTTAAGCCTCTATATTTTTCATTTTGCACTTCCCAATTTACCAGAATGACATTCCATTGTACAAGTACCGGATTGTATACATTCAAATGCTCCACTAGAACGAAAAGGAAAAAAATTAGGGGTTGTTCTCTTTATATTTCAGTTTTGTGTTTTGAGTTTTGAATTCATTTTGGATTTTGTATTTTGAGTGTCGATTTTGAGATTGTTGAAAATGTATTCTTTTTGACATTTTGAAAAATTATTTTGAAAACACCCAAAATGCGTTTTGAAATTTTTGGCTTGATTATAACCGAAAACACTCAAAATGACAAATTTGTCGTTTTGAGTTTTCTTTGTAAATTGTTAACTTGTTTTCAAAAACGCGTTTTCGAAAATAGAAAATATAACATGTTTTCCCTATTTTGAAAAATCGAAAACAGAAAACATATTGAAAATGGTAAAGAAAACAGACCCTTAATTGTTTCAAACATCATAAAATATTGTTGTTAATTATACATTGAATACAATATATACTAAATATTTATTAATCAAATTAAAATCTTGTAAAGAATGTACAATAATTTGTGCAATTTAGAAAATTTGTTTCTCTGTAGTAGTAAAATTAGCATCATCAAAATAAAATATTACGAAATATGTGTACTGATTACCATCAACCACTATATAGAATTAAAGACTAATTAAATATTACATCCATAGTTTATGAAGAGCAACTTAATCGTTCTTTATTTTTATTGAAGTCATAACACAAGACTTTTCATCAAATCTTTGAAAATATGTAAAGTACATGGTATAGTAATACAACAAAAAAATATAGAAATAGAATTAGATAGTGAAAAGCTTTTTTCGGATTGGTATGATAGTAAACAAATTATGAAATAAAAAAAAAATCGATCCAACACTTAAAAAGAGTGATGAAAGTATATGCTAATCAAAATGAAAGATTTAAAGAATGAGAGAAAAATTATATGTGTTGGGAATTTACTTAATCATGCGCAGCGGAAAATAAACAATTTTCAATTCCCACCAAGGATCTACATTGTGTTTTGATAGAAACTGTGATATGAATTATATTTTGATGAATTCTGCAAACTCATTTTCTAATTCTCGAACTCCAATGATCACGATCTGCAATCCAAGCTGTCCAATTGTCCAACCTCTAATGGTGATCCACACAGAGAACAAGAATGACGACTAGGATTTCTTTTCTTGTGTTAGCAAGAATAATAGAAAAATCATACATTTCTCAAACTCTAGTAGTCTCGCATGAGATTTTTATTGTTCGGCTCATGCCCTTAGCTCGCCTTTGGAGCTAATTGAGCTGGCGTGCTGACGAGTAGCTCTTCTCACTTAACATCTCTACCCTGACATGTAAATTTTAGAAATAGGTAAATGAGGCATATAAATAGATATATTAAACAAAAATTATGAAATGAATTAAATGTAAAATATTGATTTATTTGTGAAGTTACCCCTATAATAATTTCGATTTTCATCAAAATCTAACAGACATATATGGTATAATTGTTAGTGTGCTTAATAAGTAGCAAAAAATATGATGTAGCTTCTATAACTTTAGGAGTGTGAAGTGGGATAAGTTGCTTGTCAACTCGGCTCGTGTTAGAAACTTTTCTACCAGACAAGTCGCTCATAGGATTGCACGAGTTGGCTCGCATCTTAACTCACGAGGCGAAGTCATTCTTGGATCGTGAATTGAGCTAGGGCAGCTGAGTAGGCTCGCCTAGCTGCCTGCTAATTGCAAACTTGGTTACTTTTAGTTACTTTGAAATGTCACAAACGTGACATTGCAAAACTGCAATTGCAATTACAATTAATTGTTACTTGACAAAATTGCACACATTTTAAATTTGAAATTTCAATTTTTTTTCCAATTTGGAGTCTATAAATATGGATGGGTACAAATTAAATTCATTGCATTCAAGCTCTCTATAATCTCCTAATACTCATTACCTCTTTAGTTGCAAAATTTTGCAACTATTATGCACTTCTTCCTTTATTTCTTAATGTTTCTTCAATTCGTACCATCATCCCAACAATACTATATTGTTGTTCGTTTGTTTCCAACTATTAATTTATGCACTTTCAAGTTTCTATTAGATGTTTTACTCTTAAATTTGATAGAGAATTCATTATGGATTACACTGAAATCATGAACTCTGATGATGATCTTAACCAATTTTTTGATAGTTCCAAGACTCCCACATATGATTTATTTCTAGCATGTGACCCTCCGACTACTGAAATGTAGATACGATGGAATGACCATCAATGTACTGATGAAAAGTTGAAGAAACAAACTCTAACAATAGACAAAAGAATAAAAAAGTTCATGAATCAACTTCTGAATGTTGGAAGCACTTCACGAAGAAAAAGACTGTTGAGAATGAGGATCCCATTTTGAAAGCTTACTATAACTATTATGGAAAGGACTTCACTGGGAAATCAAAATTGGTACAACACAATATAATTACAAAAAAGTCTTGCTCGTGTTGGGACTGTCGACAATAGGCAAGCTCAATTTCATTTTGGTTCAACAAAGCGAAATCTTCTGAAGTAGTCCTTGCAAACTAAGTTTTTAACTCAAGAACAACACGTGAGGGAATGGTTATGTTCGCTGCTAGTGTCAAGTTGTTGCTATCTGATAAGTGCGTTTTACACATTTATTTAGGGCACAAAATATGGGCAATTGTTAGTAAATATATCGAAACATGGCTTATTCTACATAAATTTTGTTTTGTAGGATAACATTGATGAATATGGTGGAATTTTGGAAAAAGAAGCGAAAAAGGGACTAAAATAGAAGGAAGCCAAAGTCAAATAGCCGAAAGATGACTCGGGAGAAGAAACGAAGATGTAAAGGAGTCAAAAATCAATAGAGTAAAGGAATGAAGTGTTAGAAGAAGAAAAAGTGAGAAAAGAGATCAAGAAACTACAAAACGAAGTTTGGAGGTTAATATACATCTGAGTAAGAGTTGAAGAACTAAATTTGAAGTACTTTGATGTGGAGGACTAAGATGGAAAAAAGAATGAAGAAAATTGCTAAAAGAAAAATTCGCGAAAATTTTATAACTGGACAGCCGCCTAGCTACACCTCAATAATATGAGCCAATTTTTATGTGTGAGCGCCTGCCAAATCGGGAAAAATTTTCTGATTTCCTAACTTGAATACAACTCTTATGGAAACGAATCTTGGACCGTCTTTTAAAACCCTAGGGTCGTTCAGAAGTAACCACCACGCATTATAACATATTTTGAAGAGTTTTTGGAGCAGAGAACAAGCAAAGAATACGAAGATCGAAGCCAAGAACACGAGAATAAATTCAAGAATTATATTAGGTGATGTCGATTCTTCAATATTCTTTGTGTTTTCTTCTTCATAACATGCTATGTTAGATTTATTTGTGCTAGGAAAACGATGAACTATGTAATATAAATTTTTAATCTTTAGTTTTACATTCTTGACATCAAAAGCACGTTTTTGGATATTGAACGATTTATATGATTTTATTTTCTCCAAAATTATTGTGCACGGTAGTTATGTGATTGTGGTAACTTATTTTATGCATTCGAAAGAAGGAAAATATATTCGACATTTATAAATTGTCATAGGGATAAGGATAGAAATATACCGCTATACCTTATGTGAATTCTTAAGTGTTCATAAAAATTCATGCACTTTCATATGTTCGTATCCATCATAGAAATATAGTTGGATCATATATAAAAATAGGTTTAACATTACTCGAGAGATTGTTAAATAAAATAGGAATATTGATTCGTCAAAATTCAATTGTGTTGTCAATGTGTAAAATTAGAGTTAAAACTTATTATTGCATGAGAATTCGAAATTCTAGTACGTTTGTCATTTATTAAAAACATTAAATTGCATTTAGAATAAGTTACTCATAATTGTATAAGTAGATTAATTTATTCATAATTTTGTCACAACAAATACATAATATTATTCTAGTTTCGGTTAAGGTCGCGATAATTAAAATTGAACTATTCAATCTTTGTGGGATAATACTCGGACTCAAAAAGTCCACTTTATTACTTGTTAACGAACTGTACACTTGCGATAGTTTAATTCGAAATATATTTTCATGAACACTATCCACACTAGAAAGTGTGCACCTGATGAAGTTCAATCAAATATTTTTCCACAGGTACAAACCGAGTCGAGGTATGTTATGCTACAATGCAATTTGTTGAAGGAACTATAAAAGTTATAATTTCTTTTACTTCCATTTTGTTGGTAGGAAGAAACCGTAAAGGCTATATTTGTACCACTGCCCAATTAAATTGAAAAGTTTTGGATCATATATAAAAAGTAATTGCATTTGAAGTCATTGAATTTTTGCACCATGCACAAAATATTTTCAATGTTTTAATGGTTGTACTATGAAAATATTGTTGCAAAGATAAGGTCCATAGTTTCACTTTTGATAATGCTAGAGTTAACATAAATGTTATAGACAAATTGATTAACCAACTCAATTCGAATTTCGACGAAAATAAATTTCACATTCATTGTGTTTGTCATATTTTTAATTTGATTGTGCAAGATGATATTATGTATCTTGCACCATAGTTCACGAAAATTAGACAAGCTATTGCTTTATTTCTATCTCGTCTTCTCGCAAATAAACATTTGCAATTTTATGTACATATGCTTACTTGCGTGACACATGTTTGAAACGGATATAGGTAATAGGTGGAACTTTTTTTTATCTTATGCTACAATCTTGTGTTAATTATGATACAATTATTATAAATTTTTATAACGTATAGGCATTCATATATTTCTGGTTTTGATTCATGTTCTAAGTACCGGTTAATTGATTTTGAGATTACAAAGTATTAAAGGTTTTTTTACGATGTGATCAATGTGTGAGCTGGCATCTACTATCCCACATCTCGTGTTGTTCTTACTCATTTTGTAATATATCAAAAACTTTTTGAAAATATAGAGTATCATTTTTTTTATAACATTACTACTAACATCGAGATGAAATTTTGAAAATATTTGGAGGACTTGCCCACATTATTTCCTCCCGCTGCAGTTATGGACATAGTATTAACTTTCCTTCAGTCAAAGTTGGATGTAATTTGTCTTCGAAAACCTTTATATATGCGAGAATACGATTGTTTGCTTGACCAAACCATACTAAAAAATCTCTTCTCATTTCTCATTTGACACCCCTATATCACATTGTGGTATTGAAAGCCGTGTACAATTTGTATTCACGATTTGTTGTCTACCACGGTAGAAGTAATGATTTACTACCATCATCTTCTACTATTTCGTCATTCCTCGATGATGAAGTATGGCCTATTTAAGTACAATGACTGTAGGAAGTTCGTCGTCTACTCATTTTCCTTGTGAGACAGTAGGCTACAAAATGAAATCCCCGTATAACTAGATAGATATTTTTAATACAACATTCTTAGTGTTTCAGGTCAAGTAGAGAAAAATAATTTTGATCTTCTCGCATGATAAAGAACAAATGAGAAATAGTAACCAATATTATCTTTGATGACATATGATTTACTAATGTCTTTAGTGTCAACTGTAGCATTAGAGATAGTGTTTACTGAGGTAATAGGGTTGTACCCAACGAAGGAAGTCAGTTGAAAGAAAATATATTTAAGGCTCTAATGTGTTTGAATGACTTGTAAGATGTAGACTACCAATATAGGATAAGACTGCTAAAGCAATTGTTGAAGATTTTCATCAATTATAAAATTCATGATTGTTTTTGTATTTTAACTTTTATATTTTTCCTTTACGTTGATATTTTAGTTTTTTTCTAAATATACGTGAAATACTCATTCGTGCATAATTTTAATTCCACTTACATATTTAGTCGGTCTCAAGCCCGGATAAAGAAGAATGGTTTGTACACATTTATAATTTCTTTTACATATTTATTACAAATTTACGTATTTATTATAATGTACAAGTACAATTATCAACCGAAAAAATTAAAAATATGGCGAGCTACAATTGGCTCGCCCTACCAAGGGATGAGCTCGAGTGAAAAGTCGAGCCTAGGATCCCATAGATGAGATGGCTCGCACTCGATTCATCCCTCAGGTTAGCGAGTATCAACTCGACTCGCTTCATTTAATACCCTAATAACTTGAGTTAAACTTAGGTAGATTCTCACAAGTGCAAGTTGACAGTTTATGTTGGAAGTCTTTCTTATTGTTGTTTTACTCGACAAGAATATATATAATCACGTAGCTCAAGACTCACATGTCAACGTGACAAATCCCTCCTTAAAAAAAGTAAAGTTTATGTATTGTTATTATTCTTTTGAGAAGAAGGCGAGTTAATAAAATGTTCATAAGCAACCCTAAAGTTCATTTTGAATCGGATTTCATGTAAACTTGCTTTAATTATTTTATACAATCTACTTTTTACTGTATATTCAGTTTGTTAGAGTCTCAATTGTAATAACTTTATCTGTATCCAAAATTTAGGTTAATTGAGTTGAAATTGAGTTGTAATTAAAGTCAAAAGAGTTAGGATTGGTAGTATAGATCTTGAAGGAGTCCAAAATGTCCAAGAAGATTACATATGATCATCATATGATCATTGGAATACAATTAAAAGTCAAAGAAGTGTAAAACTATTGCACAAATCATGATCTAAATTCTCAGCCACAAGTTACAATACATTTTTCACATAGAAAACATTGAGATTTGGACAAGGCTATTCCAAGAAGAATTGTATCCATTTGAGTTAGCTTTTCAACGTACTTTGAATCACCCCAATCGAATATTGAAAGAGAAAATTATGATGAAAATACTGACTACTGCTTAGCTGCCGCTAGCTTGGTGCTCGAGCGCTAAAAATAGTGCCTTGGCACTAGCTAGCACCCCATTGGCGATCAAGTGGCCCTTTTACATGGTGACCCTATTTCGTGATTTTTGAGTCATATTTCACCGAAACATTTCCCATTATAAATATGCATGCACTAGATCGTCCCAAAGGTATGTTGAATCATTATTTCATTATAGTGATCATATTAGTAAAGATCAAACAACACATCCAAAGATCTCTTTATTTAACCTCTTATTGATTATTCATTAATTCATCCCAACCATACTTTGTTGATCGAGTTGTAATCCTCCATATTCAAACAAAGATCAAAGAATAGAAACATCATTGATCAAACACCAAACCTGACTTTCACCAATAAGCCTTCATCGTTCTGGAGTTCGGAGAAGAGACGATTCGAGTTCCCGCGAGAAAGAACGAGGTTCATTCTTAGAGATCCACAAGAGAGAAAAGTTGTTCAGAGTTATATGAAGTGCGGAATGTACAACCAACATTGTTCCTTGGTGATTTACAAGTTAGGTGGTCAGAGTCAACTAAGATTTAACAGTGTCCAAACTAGTTATAAGTTAAATTTTCTAGTTATTTTTATCGGTAAGTTTGTTGGGAGTTTTTTTTCTATCCTTTTGCAAACGAATTTTTCCTCGTGATCATATCTGGTATTATTTATTGCTTTTGATCTATATGTTTATGTGATTGTTTAAAAATAGGATTATTTGGATTATTTAACCTTAATCATCTTGAAACAATTAATAATTGGCTTGTTGCTTTTAATTGGTTAATTCCTTATGTTGGTCTAAATAATTTGAACTTTCAAGTGGTATAACAGCTTAATGCGATCATTGACCCAAAATTCTTTCTAGATGTGTCAGTCACTTTCTAATTTGGGATTTGAGTGTGATATGGATATTCGGGAGGCTTATAACCTGTTGTTTGAGGAGTGGCTTAAGCTGAAAAAAGTGAATCGCTCTGCTTTTAAAAAAATGAATAATCTTGAATTAGAAAACGAGAGCCTTATAGCCGATATCAAAGAATCCACTAGAAGTTTGAATGAGTTAAGGATTGAGAGAAAGTCCTTAAATGTTAAGGTTAAATCTCTTATGAGTGATCTTGAAAAATTAAATATCCAACTTCAAGGTTTTTCTAGCGGATCTAAGAAAATTGATGACATGATAGGTCTGAACAAAACAATTGGGATTAGAGGAGGTTTAGGCTTTAATGAAATAAATTCTCAAACCGATTCCTCTTCTAATTATAAGTTTGTACTTACCTCAAAATCTAAGGTTCAAAATATGAAACTTGAAGTTGCTCCTAAGTTCATTCCCACTTGTTACCATTATGGAGACTTAGAACACATAAGACATATGTGTCTCAAATTGTTGAATAGTAATAATAAGGCGAAACAAAGGGTTCCTTAACATAAGGTTCAAAATTTGAACCCTAGAGTAACTCCTAAATTTATTCCCACTTTTTACAATTGTGGTGAATTAGGTCACATTAGACCTAGATGCCGAAAGCCCTTGATTAGGAACTACAAACAAGATCTAACTTCCTATATTAGATTCTTGACTAATCAAGTAAGTGAATTAATAATTCAATTGACTAAGATTACATTTTCTTCTAAAAAGATTTGAGACAAAAGAGTGAACTCTTTGATTAAAGTAATGCATTAAATTGTGGTATTACTCGTGTTAATCTTTATGGTAAGAGCGTTTGCGTGCCTCATTGATTAAGTATTTAGGTGCATGCATCTGCATTATTCATGATTGTTATATATTCGTGCATACACTTACATTCATTGTATATTAGGAGTTTCATTTTGCTTTATTTTTTTATTATAAAAATAAAAAAATGAAAAAGAAAAATGGGTTTTTTTTTTTTAAGTCATAGTACTTCAAATTGACATTTTGGACATGTTATTTTGTAAACAAGTCTGTGTAAATGTCGTGAATGGTGAATAAAATTTCATTAATTTTTTTAGAACTTGTTTGGAGTACTTGGTATAGATAATTGCATGTATCATCTACACCGCACACATTAGATTCTTGTGAGTGGATTTTGACCACGTGTTTGAGATTTGGGATGATGGTAATCTGTGTAGTGGATTGACTTTAAATATGGAGTGACATTTAACTAATCGACCTAACTCTAGTATATTTCCCATAAAAGAAAAGAGTATTGCACTTCAAAATGATTTGAGTTATTTGATTTGAAAAAGTGATAGACATCTTATATTTATCTCCGTAGCCTTCTTGACTTGATCAATTAAACCTGTTGGGTATCAAAACTCGGTGCCCTATGTTATCTGACTTGGAGTCACCGAGGGTCATTAAGTTGCTTGGAATCATCGGCCTAAATCTCGTTATAGGTTAAGTTGCTTAATAGAGATAAGTTTGAACATAAGATATGATAAGAGAGAGAGAGAGAGAGAGAGAGAGAGAGAGAGAGAAAATAATTATATATATGTGCTTATTGATAGAGCAGAGAGAAAAGTTGTACAAAGAAAAATTTATTATGAGCTTTTCATTTAAAATGTTCTGATAGTATTGGGTTTGACTTTATACTTTGATGAATACATTCATTTATTAGTGATTCTTTGCATGTCATTTCTCATTAATTTAAGATTTTGAGACTTGCTTATATGAATTTGGTGACACTTTTCATACATGTGTAGTTTATACAATTTACGCCATTTAGATTTAAAATAAATTATGTGAAAAAAGTTTATTATTTATGAATCATATATATATACAAGTAAGCAAATAATTATTCATGAAGATACATTTAAAATCCAAGAAAAATAAAAACAGTGACTCAAAAAGAATTTTTTATTTTTTCATCATATATTTTGCATAATTTTGTATAATTGTACATGTTCATATTTTTTTTTAACTCATTCATCTCTCTCTATGTTATTCATGCTTATTATTTGTCTTTTCCTTTGTTATCCGTGATAGAAAAGGGGAAAGATTAGTATATATTTTAGGGACTGGAGTATATGAGTTAGGGGGAGAAATTTGAGAAATTTAAATTTTTTGATTGATATTTGACTTAGGGGGAGTTATGGTTAATTTTGGTTGGAATTTTAATATTGATATTGTGTTTTGTTTTTTGTCAATATTAATATTCTATACAATATTTCTGAGTTAGTAGTTCACATAGTATTGCATATACTAGTGTTACACATTTTACTTATGTTGTTTTATATAACTTAATTATTTTTTTATTATCGTAGTTTCCTCTTACTTTTTACGTGGTATTGTTGTTTCCATGCGTTTCAAGAAATAGGTTGACAAGATGTTGAAGTAAATTTTGGAATTTGAGTCATTGGATAGTTTGTTACTTTGAAATAAAAAAAATTGCCACGAAATATCAAAGGGGGAGTTTGTTAGAATCCTAATTGTCATTAGCTTTATTCGTATCCAAAAATAGGTTAATTGACTTGTAATTAAAGTCAAAAGAGTTGCTATTGATAGTATAAGTCTTGAATGAGTCCAAGAAGATCACATATAATCATTGGAATGCAATTAGAAGTCAAAGAAATGTAAAAGTGATGCACAAATCATGCTTCAAATTCTCAGTCACAAGTTGCGATACATTTTTCACATAAAAAAATGGATTTTGGACAAGGCGACTTTAAGAAGAATTGGAGCCCTTTTAGTTAGCTTTCCAACGCATTTTGAATCACCTCAATCAGACATCGGAATAGAAAGTTATGATTAGAATACTGACGACTAAGTACTTTGGTGCTCGCTTGGCTCTCAACAGTACCTTGGCACTCGCTTGGCGCTCAACGGTACCTTGGCACTCGACAGGCCATGTTACGTGGTGAAACCCTATTTCATGATTTTTGAGTCGTATTTCACCCCCAAACACTTCCTATTATGAATCTACTTGCCTAGACCGTCTCAAAGACGTGTTGAATCATTCTTTCATTATAGAGATCATATCATTACAGATCGAACAACACATCCAAAAATCTCTTTATTCAACCCCTTATTGATTATTCATAAATTCATCCCAACCATACTTTGTTGATCTAACCATAATCCTCCACATTCAACTAAATATTAAAACACAAAAAGATCGTTGATCAACTACCAAACTCGACCTTCGCCAATATGCCTTTAGAGTTCTAAGGTTTGGAGAAGAAGCACTTAGAGTTTCGGCGCAAAAGAACGAGATTTGTTCTTGGAGATTCATAAGGGAGCAAAGTTGCTCAGAGTTCTGAAAAGTGCGAGGGCTCACAATCAACAGAGTTTCTCGTTGATTTACAAGGTAGGTGGTTACGATCAACTAAAGTTTAGCAGTGTCTGGACTAATTGTAAGGTAACTTTTCTAGTGGCTTATTACTGACAAATTTACCAGAGACTTTTTTGATCATTTTGCGAGAAGGTTTTTATCCGTGATCATATCTGGTATTATTTGTTACTTTTGATCTATATGTTTATGTGATTGTTTGAACATACGATTAATTGGATTAATTAACCTTAATCATTTATAAACAATTAATAAGCAACTTGTTACTTTAAATTGGTTAACTACGCACATGGGTCCATATAATTTGAACTTTCACAGTTTAGTTAAAAGAAGTTTCTTATAACTATTATAAAATCAGACATTATGAGCCACAAATTACCTTTTTTTTTTTTTTTTTTTTTTTTTTTATGGATTAAGTTTAGAAATTGATGTTATAAGAAAACCCCTATTTTAGACTTCATAACCCTTTTTCAAAATACTATTTCAAATACTATTATTAGCTACATTGGCAAATGAATACATCATTCCTAGAATTGTTATGCTCTTGTATTAAACGAGAAGCAAATGAAGCGACCCATGCCCTTGCTTAGCAGGAACTATGTGATTTTTAGTATATTGTGTGGATGAATAAAGCACATGATTTCACTTAAAAAGTTAACATGTCTTAAATATGGTAGTTATGTCATTTACTATACAGAAGTTAACATTTTGGCTAATAACGTAGAAGTTACTTTTAAACAAGTAAATTAGTTTATTTAACTTTTTAAATACAAACTTTTCACTTATAAGCAAATTGTTTAGCCAAGCGTTCACATTAAATTAGATAAAAATACATAACAACCAACCTTTAAAGATACACTTGCAAAATTAACAAACTTGTGAAATTCTTTCAAAAATCAAGTAACATTAATTAAATATGTAAATATCACAATAACATACAATTCATAGTCACAATTACGTACTAATCACAATAACAAAATGTCACAAACCGCAATTTCAAATTTAGTCACAGATTACATATTTTTATAGGTTACAATTTATTTATCGTCACAAATTATCAAATTAATTGATCACAACTTAATTATCGATAACAAATTATTAAATTAATTAGTCACATATTATCAAATTAGCCTTTCACAATAACCCAATTAACTAGTCACATTATCCATCATCTCTCCCACCTCACCTCACTAGCATTCCACCACCGTTGGCACCACCCAAAATGCCACCACCGCCTCAGATTCACATACCACGACCACCACCTGCACCAGCAACCATCGTCATCTCACCACCTATTGCCTACCTCCACAATCACACTACCACCACAAACAAACAACAACCACGCCACCTCACCACCTATCGCCATCACCGCAATTGCAACACCACCACCATCTAGATCGCACCACACAGACATAAAGATCGTAACAACCATCACTATCGCACCAATAACCATCATCCATGTCGCAATTGGCACCATGCGGTTCTTTGCAGTTGCGACGCACCACAGATCGCTGCAGCACTGTGTAGGAAGCAGTGGCAACATGCGCATCTGCGGTTTGATTAGATCATACTGGACACATGGACAAAAAGGTTACCTTGTCCGGCGTATCGATTCTCCATGCATGCAGATTTCCATCCCCAGAACCTGGAACCAAACCAAGAACCAATTTCAGTTACAATGTCACAAACAAATACCAGCAGAATTGAGTGTGATGAGTCCATAAAAAATCCCTATAAATTCTAAGACCTAAGTTGCAGGTTTCTATTATATATTTAGGAGATGTTGCTGTAATTATGGCTTGCTATTTGAAAACAAAGCTTGCCTCACCATACCTAAGGAAATAGTCCACAATCTTCAATAACTACTGTTATTACAGATATCTAATAGCATATCATCAACATCAAACTACCAAAATAATATCATCACCAATGTGTTACCTCTAATATTAATAATCACAAGGGAAAGAAGTGGTACCAGAAACCACATATTGACCATCAGGGGTAAACGTTGCCTCTATTGAAGGATCCACACTAAACCCACATTTCTGCAACAGAGAAAGTTGAACATTTAAACTGGTCTATATTGCCACAAAAATGAACACCCCAGTACATTTTCAATGGCCAAGTATATTTTACAAGATCTTACACAACATGATGGACAAGTTCAACAAGACAGATTCAGGCTAACCTTCTCTCCTGCATATGCATTGAGGATGTAAATATTGTTTTGTTGTCGTCAAAACCATTCATTTCCCATCATTGCTGAATTTAATATCACTGACCTCGGCAGTATCTCCACCAAGTAGAAAAGTGTCGAGGGGACCCTAAATGGAAATGAAGATGATTATGATCGAAGAATCAGTTTGTTATAAGCAAAAGCTACTTGTCAAAAGTGCAAACCTTGTCATATGATCTAGAATCAAATAATCTGATGGCACATCCTTCCATAGCCACAGCAAAGACAAGGCCTTGTTGATCATAAGCCACAGTAGGCCTACCTCGTAGATGTAAAATTCCCTGAAAACTACAAGAGTGAGCACATATCACAATTGTGTTTTTTATTTTGTATAAAGAAAAAAGTCAATTCAATACTGCACCTGCCAAAAAGGCAAAAACTGGGGTGTTTTAGTGGTTTTGTGTGCATGCAGTATTCATAACAATATAGGTGCATTTTGTTTACTAAACTGCCACTATGCACCAGTTAAAAGAATATCCTCTTATCGAAGTCAGAGGTTAAAAAATCCCCAAGGTCTCCACTACAATATTGAAGCCAACTAAACTTCTCAAAGCCAAAAGAACAAGCCTCACTGTGATGCCTAGTATATTCTGTCGAGCAAGTATTATTTATCCAATCATCATCAAGCAGATAGCTAGATTTGATCAATAAAAATAAATCCCAACCTGACAGGCATTTACACAAACATCCCATATCCGGACGCTATGGTGAAGTGAACCTGACATGAAGCTGTCATTGACTGGAGACATGCAGAGGGACACAACCCTACAGCAAAATTGTAGTTAGTAAACCCATAGAATGGTTGGCATCAAATGCTACTTAGCAAATTCTGCAGCACATTAAACTCTAGACATGCAGCATTGGAGAGAAGATGCTTCATTCAACAGAGAAGGACATGCACCAGATGTAATTTTAGAGTCCAATTTTACTAGTGATCACATTAATTCTGCAAGTGTGAAAATTCAAGCCATAACCAACATGAGAATGCAACAAGATAAGAAGATTTTCTCAGGGTGACAGGAAATGATCTACCTAAAACTTGCTGTCAAAATTTGATAGAAAATTGCACTGACCGAGTGCTATGGAAAGCAATAATTGCTAGAGCCAGTAGCAAAAAAAAACAAATTTCTTAAGACTTTGTGAGACAAGTACATAATATATTTTCAACCAACTCAAAGAATATAACCTCTTTTTCTTAAAAATGCATGGGATGAAAACACATGAATGGATTCCCTGCATTATGAATGTGTCCAAATAAACATTTCCAGAATAACCTTAGTAAATAATACAAGGTAGAATTCCTTATCGAAGCAATCTTGATCTCCTAATATCATCACTCAATGGAAGAGAAACCAAGTAAGGCATGAGAACTCACCTCTCTTTGTGACCCTTAAGAGTAACGAAGGCACCTATTGTCATACATAGATAGATACCGCAATATTTCTGCAACAAAAACAGAAAGCGAAGAGAAAAATGTCAGAAACTGGATGTCGTAGTTTCAAAAATTATAAATTTAAGGTTAAAGCCAATAAATAACCTCCATTGGAATCCAAATTGTGCCTTGAAGAGCAAATAACAGAACTCTGGTGGTGAGTAAAGCATATCCTATCAGCTCCATGCTTCTTGTGATAAGTTGTTTTTAGCAACCTGAGTTTTATACAAAATCGTTAAAGGTACAATCCTCGAGGAAAAGAAGATGTGGGTTTCGACGAGGTTGCAGAGTACTTATAGCATGTTAAGTTCTTACTTGGCACTCATGATGTCATAAAGTCGCACTGAATCATCGTCACTAGCTGTTACNTCAGAGGTTAAAAAATCCCCAAGGTCTCCACTACAATATTGAAGCCAACTAAACTTCTCAAAGCCAAAAGAACAAGCCTCACTGTGATGCCTAGTATATTCTGTCGAGCAAGTATTATTTATCCAATCATCATCAAGCAGATAGCTAGATTTGATCAATAAAAATAAATCCCAACCTGACAGGCATTTACACAAACATCCCATATCCGGACGCTATGGTGAAGTGAACCTGACATGAAGCTGTCATTGACTGGAGACATGCAGAGGGACACAACCCTACAGCAAAATTGTAGTTAGTAAACCCATAGAATGGTTGGCATCAAATGCTACTTAGCAAATTCTGCAGCACATTAAACTCTAGACATGCAGCATTGGAGAGAAGATGCTTCATTCAACAGAGAAGGACATGCACCAGATGTAATTTTAGAGTCCAATTTTACTAGTGATCACATTAATTCTGCAAGTGTGAAAATTCAAGCCATAACCAACATGAGAATGCAACAAGATAAGAAGATTTTCTCAGGGTGACAGGAAATGATCTACCTAAAACTTGCTGTCAAAATTTGATAGAAAATTGCACTGACCGAGTGCTATGGAAAGCAATAATTGCTAGAGCCAGTAGCAAAAAAAAACAAATTTCTTAAGACTTTGTGAGACAAGTACATAATATATTTTCAACCAACTCAAAGAATATAACCTCTTTTTCTTAAAAATGCATGGGATGAAAACACATGAATGGATTCCCTGCATTATGAATGTGTCCAAATAAACATTTCCAGAATAACCTTAGTAAATAATACAAGGTAGAATTCCTTATCGAAGCAATCTTGATCTCCTAATATCATCACTCAATGGAAGAGAAACCAAGTAAGGCATGAGAACTCACCTCTCTTTGTGACCCTTAAGAGTAACGAAGGCACCTATTGTCATACATAGATAGATACCGCAATATTTCTGCAACAAAAACAGAAAGCGAAGAGAAAAATGTCAGAAACTGGATGTCGTAGTTTCAAAAATTATAAATTTAAGGTTAAAGCCAATAAATAACCTCCATTGGAATCCAAATTGTGCCTTGAAGAGCAAATAACAGAACTCTGGTGGTGAGTAAAGCATATCCTATCAGCTCCATGCTTCTTGTGATAAGTTGTTTTTAGCAACCTGAGTTTTATACAAAATCGTTAAAGGTACAATCCTCGAGGAAAAGAAGATGTGGGTTTCGACGAGGTTGCAGAGTACTTATAGCATGTTAAGTTCTTACTTGGCACTCATGATGTCATAAAGTCGCACTGAATCATCGTCACTAGCTGTTACTAATAAATCAGCCGTCCTATGAAAATCAATGGAATTTATTTTTCCACCCTGAACAAGAAACGCATATATTCTGGAGTTAAACCAATGTCTCAAATCCTGATGATCCAGTTACTTCAATTTAACATCACATAAAAATAAAATTCATTAGAACAGCATTCTACCAAATTACATATATATGTGCTTACAGATAATACACACATTCCCAGTGTGCAGCAAAACGAATTTTCCAATTAATACAAAGATTTAAAGTGATTTAAAGTGAATAATCACAACTTTAGCATAATGGAAATGTAAATTCAGGGAGGTAAAAAAAACATCGAAAGCAGAGAACTAACAAAATCCGAGAAGACGGCTCCGATTGACATGCTGCGAACTATATCGTCGTTGAGTTCTGAAAGTGAAGTCATCTCAATCCAAGATAAATTCTTGAGAGAAACAAAAAAAGGAACACTGAGTTAAGATTCCAGGTGGGGAATCACAAAACTATTATAGCTATACAATTCAAGAAATTAAAAATGCCACTGTTGTAAATAGGGCTTATATGTTCAGGGTTTCAGAGGTTTTTTCTTTTCTTTTCTTTTTTTCTTCCAATCCATCAATTTCCGAAAAGCATTTTACTTCCCTATCCCTACAATAATAAAAGAATAAAAGAGGAGACCCTTTTTTCTAGGTTTAGTCCAATGTTATTAAACCTGGACCGGATTGTCCGGTTCGATTCGGAAACCAACAAATCGCTCCTTGGTCCGGTCTGGGTGACTCAATTGTTTCAATGTGCAATTAACTCATTATTAACCCGCTCAAATCATCCGGTTTTTAAACCCCCCCTCCCCGAACCAATTTTAAGTTAATCGGATAGTCCACAGATTTTAATATAAACCTAGATAACCCAAAAGATTTCAGTCGTCTTTTGCTAAATTGAGAAGTGAATACCTTACAGTGTAGCCGTTTTTCTATAGATCCTCTCCCAAGAATCTAAATCTTCAATTTCAAGTTGGATTAAATGGAAGAAGAACATGGAAGTCTAGGATTTAAATTTTTAGGTGGTGAAATATATTATGAAAAATAAGATTTTTTTGTCAAATATTATCCAGTCCCCTATTTTTAGAGTTGAGATGTGTTGTCCATCCAATTATTATTAACACATCATTTTAAATTAAAACGTCAATTTTAATTTCTCACTATAATAACTATTTAACATTGTTAAATACTGTCTCCCCTCACACAAAATAATGTGTCAATATTTAATTGGATGGACACCAAATTGGACACCAAATCTCAACTCCTAATTTTAAATTCCTATTCGTAAGACGTCATCATGATGCTGACCTCGTATTTTTCATTTCCAATTTTACCTCTTTTATTTTCTCTCTATTCGTGTGGACATTTCTACCTCTTCATTTCTCTCTCTTTATTATCCATCATCTTGGAAAGTTCCAAATTCCCTTTTCTAGAACAATAATCCTAACAAAATCACATAGAAATTTCATAGGTCCTTTTTCTCTACAACGGTTTGAGTTTATTTTCCTTCATTTTTTCCCTACGATTTTGCTCCCTCATACAAAGATTAAATCCCAAATCTCCTTATCCCGTCACTTTTCTCTACACTTTAATTCTTTCAATAGATCATAGCATAAATCTTGCTAATGGTCCATTATCACTAAGAAAGATTCGATTTGACGTGACAATTGTGAGGGTACTCGGTGTTGTTCATTCAAACGACAGCGTGTCATGTGCTTCGTTTCTCTCTCTTTATTGTCTTTTATCTTGGAAAGTTCTAGATCCCCTTCTCTAGAACAATAACCCTATCTGCCGAACGGTTTATGTTTCTTTTCTTTCATTTTTTCCTACGATTTTGCTCCCTCATACAAAGATCAGATCCCAAATCTCCTTATCCTGTCGCTGTTCTCTACACTTTAATTCTTTTAATAGATCGGAGAATAAATATTGGTAATGGTCCATTATCATCAAGAAGATTCGATTTGATGTTCAACAAATGTTAGGTTTTTAATGTTGTTGAGAAATTTCATCGGTTCTTCTCTACTATTGATTTGTTATGTTGTATTGTCTCTGACGAATGGCTAGTGCTGATTTTCCTTGATTTTCTTTTCCACGATTCTGCTCCCTTATAAAAAGATCAGATTTAATTCTTCCAATGAGCACAAATCGTGGTAATGGTCCATTAATCACCAAGAAGATTCGATTTGACTTTTGACAAAAGTTAGGGTTTTTGGTGGTGTTCATTCAATAGACTGGATGATAATATTTTTTCTCCATTTTCATGTGCATGTGCATTGTTTTATGTTCATTCAGTTTTATGAATGATATTATACACCCTTAACGACAAAATAGTAATACATAAAAAACTTCTAAGCAATGCCTTTCATCCAAAGCTAAAAGGTAAATGTTTGGGATTTTTATTTCTCATCCTTGTATTTTCTAGGTGATTTAGAACAATTTGATGTAAATTTTGGGGATTTTATTTTGTTTTGCTAGTGTTTTCTAGGTATATTAGAACAATTTGTTGTAAATTTTTGGAAATTTTATTTATTTTTCATGCTTGTTACTTCCGAGTGTTTAGGAACGATTTTGTTGTAAATTTTGGAGATTTTAAGTTCTTATGCTTATGTTTTCTAGGCGTTCAATAATGTTTTAGGGTTCCAGAGACTTCTGTAGGTTTTTAGCACCCTATTGTATTTTCTGTATTGTTTCTGTTAGATGTAATTAGAAAAGTAATATTTATCTTGTGCTTTTTTAACTTGTAATATTTTTGGGGGTTTTATTCGTAAAAGTGTAGGGATTCAGATTTTTTTTCATGACTTAATATCCAGTTGACATTATTGGATATGGTAGTGAATTTCATTAGAGTTTCTTTAATATGTTTTATTTGAGGAATATTTATTTATATTTGATTTTATGTGGCCCCGTTTTGGCGATGTTATTTATTATGTTGCAGTACTATTTCTTTATTTTAAGTATAAAAAATGATGGTCATGTAATTTTTTAAAGTGGGGAGATTTAAGAAAAGAAAAATACTTAATTGGAGGCAAAATGTGTCGTTATTTGCTTCTTAAAAAATGTGTCCTTATGTTATAATAATATAAATTATGGTTTGCTCGTGATTGTGAGAAATAGTTTCTGAAAAGATTGGTTGGCACTGCATAGAAATTTCTCTGAAATTGAGTCATTCTCTTTGAGTGGAATTAGGATATGAGGAACCAGTTTGTTTAATTTTTTGATTATGTGAAGTTGGAAGATAATTTTCCTGATGGTTATGATTGTTGTCCAAATCTGAGCGTTGGACCATTTAGGGTCCTTTAGTCATTACATAACGCTACTGCTTGAACCTCTGAACTAAGGACAGGCATGTTAAGAGGATGTCACATCATGATATTTTTACTCTTTGGAGTATTGTAAAATGCCATTTCAAACCATATTTTTTTATTTATTATGAACCACTTCACATTGCTCATGTACTTTATAGATGGATTGACTTTCTAGCTATAGCAAAATAGTTCTGCTATTCTTTCTTTGTAGAAACTAGCTATTAGATAGAAACTAAATTCATGGAATCTGTTTGCAACATCAGAAGATGACATATTTACTATATCCCTACAATAATAAAAGTTTCAGTGCTGATTAGTCCACTTCTCCATTTCATGTGCATGTTCTTCATTTTATCTATTTTATTTTTTACTTATTTTTTCATTTCTTTTCTTTTCCTTATGATTGCATCATGTCGGGGCCCAAAATATTGGTAATGGTCTCTTATCACCAAGTTTGATTTAATGGTGGCCAGAAGTTAAGATTTTCATGGTTGTTCATTCAACGGATTTTGAGGTAATATTTTTTTTGCCCCTTTCTATTTGCATGTGCTCTGTTTCATCTCTTTTATGTTTACACATTTTCCCCTTTTCCTCCTTTCCTTATGATTGCAACATATGTTGTTATGTCGGTGTAACATGGTTTTGATTTTATCCGAGATCGTTTTTGTGTTGTTCAATCCACTGTGGTTAAAGCCAGGGCCAGTCCTGTGATTTTCGAGGCCCGAGACGAACTCTCAAAATTGGGCCCCCCAAAACAACGTAAATGCAAAATTCTAGTGTATTACGCAACATATTGCTAACTAAACACTGAACAATAGAACAATAAGAATATAAGCCAACCAGACCACAATTATATAAGCCGACAAGGCTTCAAACATTTTCAATATATTCAATATTAAGTAAGGGCAAGCCATTGCTGACTTGAGAAGTGAAAAATCAATGAAAATTATGGAATCACGTCATATTCCTCCATTGCTTACTTGAGAAGTAGAAAATTGACGAAAATTATGGAATCACAGCTTATTCTATCGTCGCATCTCACAAGCCTGAAATCGAAAGTTCACATTAATTGTAATTAAGTTACATAAGCGATGTAATCAAATTCCCAGTATCTACCACATAAATAGATTGCAACAAGAACTAAATTCGCACAATCTAGCATCATTTCACCAGATCAATAGTGAAAGAATAAATTTACACTAAGAAAAGCATACAAAATTTCAAGAAACATCTTAGAATACAATCGTCACAGACAAAGCATATAAATTTGAAGAGAGGAGAACCTGAGGCAATGCAAGGATATCCTTCAAGTCATCTGCGGAGGGGGAGGTGTTGCCACCCAAACAGGCCAACAAGTAAGCCGCGATAACCTTCATTTCTATTCAAGAAAAAATGGAAAAAATTAATTCACGAACCCAAACATTCAGTTAAGCAAACCTAATTACCAATGAGTATGTATAAAAGGGCAGAAATATAGATGCAAAAGAATTAAAAACTAAAAACCAATATGTGTGTGTATAAAAACCAATATGTATAAAAGCGCAACTCCCAGAGTCGCAGTCGCGGACATACCAGGGCGAGGAATAAGAGTGGAGTCAGTGAACTGTGAAAGGAAAGGGAAGAAGAGTGGAGTGAAGTCTGGAAATACCAATGTCCGGTCCGACGTCAACGCGGCTTGAAGAAGGCTTGGATAACTTGGATCGGATTCTTGAAATTTTGAATTGTTGAGACTTGAGAGGGGAGGAGACAGTAACGAGGGTGAAACTGAATTCGATTAGGTTATTAAATAAATAATAGATAAAATTTTGGCCAAAATTGAGTGAGGCCCTAAGGTGTTGGTCTGGGCTTGACTTAAAATTATGAATGTTTTGAAAATTCATGTGAAAAGTTTTTAGGAAGTAAAAAATACTGTGTAAAATAAAATAGTGACACAATGTCACTTTTTTATAAAAAAATGTCACTTTTCTAATCTTTTTAAAAAAAGTGACATAAACTAAAAAAAAGTGACACAATTCAAAAAAAGTGAAACAAACACTCAAAAAGTAATACAAACTTAAAAAAAGTGACAAACTCAAAAAAAGTGACAAATACCAAAATATTACCATCCATTTGTGCAGCACCAGTAATTATGTTCTTAAAATAATTAGCACATCCAGGACAATCTATATGCTGATTATGTTAGGAAAATATAACATATTATTTCACTTTTTATCTTCTTAAAAAGTGACAAAAACTTAGAAGGTGACAAAAAACTAAAAAAAGTGACAAAATCTAAAAAAGTGATATAATGTCACTTTTAAAAGTTAACTGTCACTTTTTTATTAAAAAATGACACACAGTATCACTTTTATTAAAAATTGACGTTTGTCACTAAAAAAAGCAATAGAAATCAAGAATGTGACTAACAAATACTAAAAAAAAGTGACAAAAATCCAAAAAAGTGACAAAAATTTTAAAAAAGTGACACCAATAAAAATGTCGAGCATCTTTAAATCAATTTACCGCCACCATCATCTACCAACGTAGCCAACCTATTGACCTCCACTTAATGAAAGAATACAACACGAGGACCTGAAATGCAAGACTTTTATTATATTAAACCACATGTAACTTGTTTTGTTATGCAGCATGAGGACTTGAAACTAGCACTACCTGGCCAACAAGATGGACCATAGCCATTGGTATAAGCACGAGACTCTGCTACTTTCACACCGAAAAATATATTGGAAGTGACAAAATTCGAAAAAGTGACAAGAAGTAGAAAAGTGACAAAAATTAAAAAAAAGTGACAAAAACTAATAAAAAAAATTAAAAAAGTATTAAAACTCAAAAAGTGGCAAATAATATTCAACACAGTCTAAACAATAGTATTTGTATGTCTCGTATAAAATGACTTCAAATGATTGTTACTTAGCTACAGTTTATTTGAGCTATGTTATAATGTCTCTTAAAGCCCTCGCCTTTACCATTCCCAAGCAATTTATCTTCCTTCCCAGTTTAACTTAGCTCAACAATTAAATTACCTTTTTTCAATTTGTTGCACACACACTTCAAATAATTGAGAGACAGAGAGAGACAGAGAGAGAGAGAAATAGGGTCTGAGATAAGAAAACATGCCCAGAACGTATAATTTAGGCTTGGAAGTATCTATTTCATCAAGAATACGAAAAGTCTTGTTATTCTCCAAGTATTGTTATCACTAATGCTCTATTTCGTGGATCTGATACGCTTTCTTCGCTTACTAGCATTATGTCTTTCTTCATCCACCGCTAAG
>CAIGRB010067639.1:0-17290 GCA_903798255.1 Fraxinus quadrangulata
AAAAATGAATAGTGAATCTCACATTTACTCTTTTAAGAGAAGGAGGGAAAATTATGGGTTTGTCCTTCGTTTAAAATAATTTTTTTTTTAAAAAAGAAGAGAAAATTGCATAAAAGAACTAAATACACATTAATATATAAAACGTATTAGAAAAACTAAGGATATGTTCTCTTTGCTGTTTTCAATCCATTTTTAGTTTGACTATTTTTCAGTTAAAACCAAGTCAAATTTTTTTTTTTTTTTTTGAAAATAATTTTCAAAATGACAAAAAGAACTTGTTTTCGACAATCTCAAAATGAACACTCAAAATACAAAATTCAAAATGAATTCAAAATAAAAACTGAAAACTAAAACACAGAGAGAACAAATGTCCGTTTGGTTTGTGTTTCAGTTTTCAGTTTTGATTTCATTTTATATTTTCTATTTTAAGATTATTGAAAATGCATTTTGTTTGTCATTTTGAAAAATTATTTCTCAAGGCAAAAAACTAGAAAATACATTTGGTTTGAAATATTGAAATATTATTTTATAATATTTTATTCCATAACATTTCATTATTAAGTAAAAGTAGAACAAATTTATGTTAATATATTATGTAATATATACATTTTAAAGTTGAGAAATCCTACAATATTTTTTCTTGCTACAACATACAAAAGTAAAATGAAAATAAATAATAAATTGAGTTCAAAGTATAGAAAATAAAAATAAAAATTAATTATGTGGATTGAGGATATTTTTATCTGTGTTCACTTAAATTTTTTTTGTAGAATTTTTATATAAATAATCATTAAGAGTTTGAACTATTTTTTTTTAAAATTCTTTTTCTATAAATCTTTATAATTTCATTTTTATCTTTTCTTTATCTTTTTTATATTTTTAAATTTTATTTGATAGAATTATATTTTTATTTTTTAAAATTTTTAGTATTTATCCTGGTAGTGGCTGGCTTGTACGTTTATTTTCAGTCTTCACTTTGGTGTGAAAAGAACCAAATGGATCTTCAATCATGAGCATATTTCACGCACGGGAAGCTGATGCAATCAACCATGTCATGTTGAAATATTTGTTTTCTTTATTCTTTTTTATTTTATTCAGAATAAAATTACTTTAATTTTTTCCACAAAATTTTCTTCTTCTGAAATTAAACGCTTGTTTGGAAGGCATTTTTATATAATTTTTAGAGATTTACGGACCGTTAATGAAATATCTTCAAAAAAAAAAATTGCTGCAACCGTGGGATTCCCTGTCAAACAATATCGGATTGTGTACATTTTCAAGAATGTGTATGGTTAATAATATAAAGAGGGTATTTTGGTAAATAGTGGATGACAAATTGGGATATTAAAGTCCAAATAATTTTCAATGGCTGCTAATCATATTACCATCACAAAATTTACTTACCACCGCATTATAATCACCCCACAACTAAAATATATTTCTAATAAACTCATCACAATAAATTTGTAATTATACTCTTGATTCAATAAAATGAAAAGAGAAAAAAAATTCAATATTGTAGTGTATTCATCTATTCCTCATTTTTCACATCATCTCAAAACATTCTGAAAATTCAATAACATGAATCGACTTAAAAACTTGCTGGTTTTCATAAGAAGGTCATGGAGCATCCCCAAATTTCTTCTACTATGCAACTTGCTGAGATATGGAGGGTCAAGAATTCCCAAATTTCTTTTTGGTGTGTCTTTTTTGGCCCATTTCTATCTTTGCATTTCTTAATTTATTCTAGAAAATCCTTCACCTAAAACAATTTGACAATGATTTTGTTTTGATTAATGCAACTTCTGAACCCATAAAACAGAAACAATATTTAAAAAAGGGTAACATGTATGTTATCACTACCGTGAGAAACAAAAAAAAATATGTTGCCATGGAAGAACACAAAAGTCATATAATTATTGGTGTTAATGAAAAAGAAAGAAAAGTTTAGGTTTATGTTTGTAGTGGAATAATAAGTTTTTAACAAATTTTTTATTAAAAAATTTATTAAAATTCTATTTATGTAATTTTACTTGAGCCCATTTAAGTAAATAAAAAAAAAAAAACTTAAAATTATGGTACACCTAACAAATTTCCTAGTGGTAATATAATTACCCTAAATGCTCTTACTAGTGATTTTTAAATTATATTACATATCTACTGTGTAAAATGTAAATTGTAATTTAAAAGCCTCACCGAAACAGGGGCTATATTTCTACTTGCTACCGTCTGAATGACGCCAGTAATTTCTTTGTTTTTAAATTATAAAAACATAAGGGCATTGCTATGATGCTGATCTCTACACGCAAATCTTGGTTAATTCATTCTTGTTAAACTACAATTTTCTGGTAAGATCTCTACAACCATCAATCCCAATTCCGTAAGTGTGATTGAGAAGTATACCGTATACTATATATAGTTCTACTGGATCACTAATCTGGTTATTCAACTATGCAATACTGTGATTATTTGCAGCTGCAACTGTTTTCCCAAAGGTTGAAGTTTGTTGTGATTCAAATTGAATTTCAGCTTTCAAAGGGATGGCCAGCTTGTCTTCACAGCCCGAGGATACTAGCAACGGAAAAAAGGTTACTGGACCGCTCACGCGGCTAATCCTTCAGGCAGCAAAGGACAGAAGTGCTCAGAGTTCGGCGTCAATGGAAAGTGAAAAACCAGGGAGTTCCCAGAGTTCGAAGGCAGTGGAAACAAAAGACCCGAAGAAGGATCTGAACTGGTACTTGCCACTATACAAAGCTGCTTTACAAGGTGATTGGGAGAGTGCCAGAAAATTCTTCGACCAGGACCCTGATGCAGTTACAGCTAAAATTACTAAAGTTTCGGAGACGGCACTACACGTTGCAGTTGGGACGGGAAGGGCCATACATTTTGTCAAGGAATTGTTAGAGTTGATCCCAACTGAGGCCTTGGCGACTCTGCGGGATCAAGTTGGTCAGACGGCCCTCCACTATGCAGCCATATTTGGCAATGTTAAGGCAGCACAGATACTAGTGTCCAAGAACCAAGACTTGCCAAATATACATAGTGACACATTACTTCTCCCCATCCATTCGGCCGCTCTTTATGCCAACAAAGATATGATTTCATATTTATTAACTGTCACAAAGGATGACAAGGATCCCAGTCCCTTCGCAGATAAATCTGGTGTAGATCTTCTGAATCTTGTTACTCTTGCCGAATTCTATGGTAATGATCCTGATATGTTGAGTTTTTAAAGAATTTGAAGAATAATAAAAAAGTAGTCATCTGCTAACTCATCAACATTTTTCATGTTGCAGATTTGTCTTTGTATCTGGTGCAGCTGTATCCTAGTTTGGCCACATTAAAATCAGCTGCTGGCAACACTGCGTTGAACATGATTGCTGGAAAGCCTTCACCATTCCTAAGGAGAAGTTCCCTTAATGTTTGGCAGCGATTTCTCTATTCATGTAATTTCTTGTTTCCTTCCTTAATGGCTATAATTTGATGCTGCTCATTGTGTGCTACCTTCTCATTTAGTTTATGCTCAGCACTTGTTTATCCCCACACCTTTATTTGACGGTGCTGCCGAGATTTTATTCAATTATGTTTTTTGGTTCCTTATCCCTTCTGCCCACCAACAAGAATCTGACTGAAAAACAAAGTTTTATCCCACTTATTTGGCAATTGACTGCTATCCATTATATAGGTACTTATGATGGTAGAAAGATTCAATTTATAATTTTACAGAAATTTTTATATATGAATGCAAAGTAAAGAACTGATTAAAGGTTTTCAATCTTAAAGGTCTGCCTCCGAAGTTTGGGAATATATATAGCCAAGACAATGAAAGAGTCACGGAGAATCCAGCTGGTTGCCCTCAAATATGTTCAAAACTTTGCTGCCCGATTCCATTTTTCACAAAGTTCAAATTTTCTGGTTTGTTAAATTTGCTTCTCATTGTTGAGGTCTAAACATATTTAATGATTTCTGAAGAACTTGCTTCCCCCAGGGGCAAGCAAGAGAGACCCAAAAAAATAAAAAAAGACTTTACATGGTTTTGGTCTGTGTATCAGGGTGCCAGAAGTGTAGATTAGTAATTTGGAAGGTTATCGAATGCTTAGGTATGAAACACCGATTTCTTTCTTAAAGACGAATAAGGTTTCATTTAGATTAATCTTGCTTCAGGGTGAAAATTGAATTGCAGTGCCACAAGCGAGATGTATTCGGAATGCTAGTTTGATGCATCAACAAGCACTTCAATTAGTGAAATACTTGTGCAAAGAGATTGCAAAGTTGGATTATTCAAAAGCATCTTCAATGTTTGAAACGCCAATCCTCTTGGGGGCAAGTATGGGAAACAGTGAGATTGTTGAGGAGATTTTGGACTCATTTCCACCTGCAATTTGGTCAAGGAATCGAATGGGACACAACATATTTCTACTGGCAGTAACAGATCGACGAGAGAATGTTTTCAACCTTTTGTATCAAATGAGCGAGCACAAGCAGTTGGCTTTGCAGCTTCGGGATGTTAAAGGGAATAATATTTTGCACTTAGCTGGAAAACTGGCACCTCAAGATCAACTTAATCGTGTCTCTGGTGCTGCTCTGCAGATGCAGCGTGAATTACAGTGGTACAAGGTAGCGTCAAACTCGGTTACATACTAAAATTCTTTTTCTGAACATAGACTAAATTCAGATTGAATAACTAGTTTGTGGGGGAGGTAACTTGGTATATTCTGAACGGAGATATTCATAACTTAGAAACCTGTCGACTCATACTATTCTTGGAATATGTGGAGTCTAATTATGCTGTTCATGTATTCCCTTGACCACTGATCTACCTTATGGGTTTATTGGGCATTCAAAATTATACATGATTGGTGGGATATGGTGAATTTTCTGTTATAGGGCATATTGGGTATTAATAGGGCCTTTACGATGTAGATTTTTTTAGAATAGATTTTGTGAAAAGTGAATTATTTGGAAAATATGTGGTTAAAAAGTAAAGAAAAGTTTGTGTCCACTTGCAAAATTATTTCATTATGAGAATGAGTGGTGAGAATGAATTTGGAGAAAAATGTGCTTTATAAAATCTGTACCCAACCGGGGCTTATGTTTCTATTGAGTTGCCCACTTGCCGTAGTTTACATGTTATTAATATGAACAGTAAAATCTGGAGCGGCATGTGGATGTAGCTATCATGTTGAGGGTGAACCCATATGTAACTGTAATCTCGTTCGGTTATGATTTCTTTTTTCATTTATAATTACTCTTGGATTTAAGTATTAAGGATTAATTCTTAAAAACTAATTCATTCAGGAAGTGGAAAAATATGTGTTGCCAGACTCCAGAGACAGCAAAAACTCCGATAGAAGAACTCCGGCTCTTGAGTTTTCCACGGAACACAGAGACTTGATTAAAGATGGGGAGCAGTGGATGAAGGACACGGCAAGATCTTGTACTGTTGTTGCAGCTCTCATCGCAACGATAGCTTTTGCAGCTTCCAAACCCATTACCGTACCGGGTGGAAACAATGGTGATAATGGCTTCCCTATTTTCTCTGGAAACACAGCATTTATTGTATTTGCTGTTTCAGATGCGCTCTCCCTCTTCTCCTCGACTGCTTCCTTGTTGATGTTCTTGTCCATTCTGACTGCACGGTATGCAGAAGGTGATTTTCTATACTCCCTCCCGAAGAGATTGATAATCGGTTTAGTTACCTTGTTCCTCTCCATAACATCCATGATGATAGCCTTCAGTGCCACACTATATCTATTTTTTGGTAAGAAAAAGGCTTGGACTCTTATTCCAGTAGCTGCATTGGCCTGTCTACCGGTGACCTTGTTTGTGACATTGCAATTTCCCCTCCTCATGGATATGATTCGTTCCACCTACTACCCCGGAATTTTTGGGAAACAACAAACTTCCAAACGTCTTCTTTTCTAGATCAGCAAATATAATCGCCATATCTGTGTCTTGAAGTTGCTTTGTGTATGGAGGAAAAGTGAATCAAATTTTATAGGCTACTGTCCGTACTTGCATGAAATAGGAATTTTGTAATATTTATTCAGACTTTAGATAGTTACATTAAAATTTGACATGAAACCTCGTGAATTCGCAATGGTTTTATGATATCTTGTGACTAATGGCAGGTCACAATAGCTTGATGAAATCTGATATGTTAGTTCATTACTGTAAAAATGATGGCAAACTAGCATCTGTTAAGTTCAAAATGTAATCTTTTTGCTTATAGCACAATGCACAACAATACACAAGCTTAAAGGGTAATCCCCCTGAAAATCCAACAATAAGAGAAGGCCATCCTCCATTCATTACAAGCAAGCTCGACTGCTAAGCACACTAGAAAAGATTTTCTAAAGCAATTTCCGAACAAATCTTCGCATTCCTATTCTTGTTTGTTGGTTTAACATTTCTCCGCCCTGAGGCTGTATCAATGCAGTTACACTTTGAGCTAAATTCTCTTTGGTTTGTTATAAACCAAACATATCCCAGCCAATTCTTGTCTCCAAGGATGTATGCTACCATGCACTTTAAAGAATCTATAGCGGATGGAAGCTGGTCCGTTGTCTCTTCAGTATGTTGCCACCATGCATAACTCAAAGAATTGATTTTAAATTGAACAAACTTATCCTTGGTAGAACGAACATTTGAGGACAGTTGTAACATTCCTATCTTTCACTTTCTATTATTATATGTATTTGCAAGTTCATTGAATGGAAGCATAGCTAAATTTTTTTATTTTATTTCTCTCCTTGCTCTTTTGACCCTTCTCAATAGTTCAGTAGCAATATGGTTCTTAACTAGGAGCAGAAGGAACTGATTGTGTTGGATCATGATGCACATCATAAATCAACAATTTTATGCCTAGCAGCAACAGGATTGTGGAACTAAAGGTGCCAGCCAAAAACTTTAAACAGAGAACTCTCTCTTGAAGGAAAGTTATATATCCATACTGCCCGATAACTAGTCACAAGATTTGCTGATATAAATGGGTTGCGAAATACTCATGCAACATACTTGGTACGACATCGTCAAACTCAACATTACAATCGGTAAATTTGTTAAATATATTTCTCACTTAACCCTGTTCAATCCTCGGTACTGAACAATCCATGCTGGTTTTGTTTAAGGCAGTGCATTTTTTATTATGACATCAGAGTACATTTGAATTTATACATTGATAGGGTGCAGTTTCTAAAGAAAATAAAATTAGAAAGGTTCACACAACACAAGCAAAACTTTTACCTAGCCCCCGATTTATCAAACAAGGATTTTTTTCGCTTACCAAAAATTCCAGGGCCATATGTTGATCTGATCATATCTTTTAGAAGAGGACATTGTAGGGGCAAAAACGAGGTAACTGGAAGGCAGGCTAACACAATGAGTAGAATAAGGATCCAGGTCTTTTTATGCCCGAAAACAATATAAATTGCGGCACTGAAAGCTATCATCATGGTTGCCAAGGAAAGGAGCAGATTAAGAAGACCTATGATTAACTTATTTGGAAGGGAGTATAGAAAATCTGCTTCAGCACAGCGTGAAGTGAGAACGAACAAGAACATCAACACAGAAGTAACAGATGAAAATAAAGAGACTGCATTTGAAATGGCAAAGATAATAAAAGGCCTTTCCTTTTCGAAGATGGGTATTCCACTCTCACCACTACTACCACCTGGCACAGTTATGGCCACAGCGAACACAACTGTGGCAATGAGAGTTCCGGCAAATGTGCACGATTTAGCAGTTTCTTTCAACCAGTCTTCTCCCTTTTCTATCAAGTCCTTGTGTTCCTCAGTAAAAACCATAGCAGGTGTCTTCCCATCAGAATTTTCCTTTCCGTTGTAGCTTGGTGTCACAAATTTTTGAACCTCCTGCATGAAAGCCACAAGGTTAAGAAGAGCAAGATCATTTTATAGCAACTTTTGAAATGCCATAAGGGCAAAATTTTGAAAATACAAACTGTTTAGAAGCCTCATTTGAAGTATTAGTATACCATACACAGGTAAGGATACATAGCCTGATGATAATTCAGGACCCCCCACCCACTCACCCCAGAAAAAAAAAAAGGATACATAAGAATGAAAGAGATTTATCACCTTATACCACTGTAACTCCCGTTGCATCTGCAAAGCTGCACCAGCTACAAGATTAAGGCGGTGCGGCGGTGCCAACTTCCCAGCCAAGTGCAATATATTGTTGTCGTGATTATCAGTATTTTGTGTCACCAAATGTGCATGCTCATCCAACTCATATAGGAGATTGAAAATAGTTTCATGTCTGTTAATAACAGCCATTTGGAACAAATCATGGTGCTCCCTATCTAATGACCAAATTGCACTAGGAAATGCCTTCAAAATTTCTTCCAAAACTTCATAATGTCCAAGAGTTGCTGCGGTAATGACTGCTGGTTTATATATGGAGCCAGATGTAGAGTTATCTGTGTGTGGAATTTCCATGCATAAGAACTTGACAAGTTCAATTGCTTGGCAATGCATCAACTTTGTGTCATGTATATGCTTAACCTGCGGCACTGCAATAAAAATCACATGATGCATGAAAGAGCTTCCTTAAGAAATTTTAATTAGCCAAAGAGATACCTTTTACGTACATACCTATTGCTTGTACGACTTCCCAGAATTTCTTATGCAACTTCTGGCATGCTGTTCAACATAACAATGAAAAAACTCTTGAAACTGAACCAAAAGCATAAAAGTAGATTTAGAAAGAGAATGTCAAGGAGCTGCTGCATTTCATTAAGAACTGGTAAATTTCTCTTTGGTATTAAGTGTTAAGCATAGGTAACAATTAAATGTCCATAAACACTGGATGTCGTCATTGCATTTTACACCTCCAAGTGACAAACCCTTATACACTTGTGTAAAAGAAGAGGCCTTTTTTAGCAGAGTTTGGAACATGACATTTTCCCGACCAAAAAGAACTCACACTTTAGCAAATTGAAAGTGCTGCAACCACATTTTTCTATAATAGTCGGTTGTATTACCAGTCTGTGACCCTTGATGTTATAGAAGTTGCAAAATGGTGAATATACCAAGGAAAACTTCACATACCAAAAAGTAGATAATCTTTTCTGAAATTTTGAATCAGAACATGGTAGAATATACCAATGTGCTTCGGTGGTGGCTCAGAAAGGTTCTCAATGTCATTTCTATTCTGGCGGTAAGAGATTTTAGCCAACTTCACAGGAACACCTTCAAGTAGAAACAAATAAATGTCTCTTTCACCAAACCGGTTTATTGCAACTACGAAAAACTGCAATGATCTTTTCGAGTTTAAGCATGAAAACAAAAGAACAATAAAGAAACTATGCTTCCTAATGAATAGATGCAAATTTATTTTTTGCACCATTTAGTGCCTGCATTATAGTAGTCCAGGCTCTCCTACAGTGTCCTGTTGCTTTCAGCATATCTCTAGTCTCCCCATCTTAGTCATCTCCAAAAATTTGAAATGTGGAATGACTTGATGCTTGAGTTTTAATTACAAATCTTCTAATGATTTATAATTTCGATCTCAAACTTCCTAAATATTTAAAGAAATGTCCTTCACTACACAAAAGAAAAAAATTATGATCTTTTTTTTTTTTATTTTTTTTTTTTTTTAAAACCTAGATCCTAGAATCTGTAGATGCTGCAAACTCTTTAATTTGCTGAACCATTTGGAGAAAACCGTCTTGCTTAACATCACCTACAATAATCTTTATTCTGTATATCCAGAAAAGCATTTCACAGCAAGACAGGCTAAATTCATTTGATACACTGAAACAGAGAAATATGGAACTGCTGTTTTACAATGTCATAAATGTTCAAGTAAAATGAGTAGCGCCACCAGTCACTTGTCTCTAAAGAACATAAGAAACAGAGGGCCTAAACTTAAATCTTAAGATCATACAAGAGTTGGCAGGCTTCTGAATATAGCCTTAGGGAAAAAGACGTCCACATGGTCTGTGTTTTCAAAAAAATGAAGTGTTTGTGGGGGAAATACTAAAAACAAAACAGGTTTAGAAAGAATCATACTCACATTACCAATTGAGTATCTAATGATGCCTTAAAACTTATGAGTTCAGGAAATACTGCACTGATTATCTTGAGAGAACAATATACACAAGTCACTTTCATAACTAGGGTTTGCAAGAAGGAATTTTAGAGAACATTTTCCCTCCTCCCCTTTGTCTTCTCTTTCCTATTTCTGCTAAGATTTAAAAAAACAACGTAGAGTAATCTTGTATCCCTTATGGATCCAGCAGGGGATAAGCATTGGAACTGCATGCTTTTGTGCTCAGGGTACTGCACGAGTGAGTCACCGTAGCTTTCTCTGTATCACTCTTTATAGCATTCATATCGAAGGACTCTATGAAATTTCACTGATCTTCCAATCTTTCGTTGGGAAGTTCCTGGCTGCATGAGGCCAGTCAACGTGTGTGCATGCACGAGGAACACAATAAAACCTTCCAACTTAGCCCAGCTAGCTAGGTTGGAAAGAGAAACTGCAGCTATGCAGCTGAGCTTTTGGTTCTTAGTAATAACTATGACCTATAACCTTAGCCAATTTAACTCATATATAAGATAATTTAAATCAGAATCTTTTTTTATTGGGATAGGTGAGTTCTTATGAATCCATCCTAACCACAGGTTAGTTGCCTAATAGATCACTATGATGCTAAGAAGCACATAATCAGTCCACGCGGTTGGCAAATCATTTCACATCCATACGAAAGGTGAAGGATAAGGATTATTCATAAATTGCATTGAGCAAGTAATGATTCAGATGGGGTATATTATTAGATGCCAGTTGCAAATCATTTTCATACAGGCATGTGGACAATTACTACCAGTTATCTTGATGTCAGCAGGAGCAGCATACTCCAAAGTAGAAGAAAGTTTGAAAGATGGATTAGGAGGCAACATGTCATTGAAAAGAAAGGATGGAGTTGCGGAAACTAACATGAATAGATGAACTTCTGCCAAAACCCTAAGGAACCTCCACTCAGAAATGCTGAAGGCTTTCCAGCTAAAATACTCAAAGCTGTGTTGCCACCTGGAGATATAGTTACAGCCAACTTAGGATAACACTGAACAAGATCCAGAGCGACATCTGCAGAAATACACAGATAAATATAAGTACATGAACATCAATCCACATCCAGCATAAATGCAAGATTTCCTTACATTCTCCAAATCAAAGAACCGCAACTTAATAGCCAAGGTTTTTATTATATTGGCATTTATTATAATGTTTTCTGCAATTGTTAATCAAGTGCATTATCATTACTCACCATAGAATCCTGAGTGTACTATGGCATTCAGGAGAGTAATTCCAGGTTTATCTGCAAAAGGGTTTGGCTGTATAGTGTCTTTGGTGACAGTCAATAGAAACGAAACCATTTCCTTGTGCCCAAAAAGTGCTGCTAAATGGAGAGGTAACAAGCTGGTATCACTCCAAATGTGAGGTAAACCTGGATATTGGGTCACTAGTATATTTGCTGCCTTGGTATTGCCATATTTGGCAGCATAGTGTAGGGCAGTTTCACTAAACTTACTTGTCAGAGGCAATGCCTCATCTGGCATCAATTCCACTAACTTCTCCACAAAATGAATTGCTTCACTTCTTCCTACTGCAATGTGAAGTACTGTCTCCAAATTCTTTGTGATCCTGGCCGTGACTGATTCTGGATTTGACTTAAATAATATACTAGCACTCTCCCAATCTCCTTTGATTGCAGCTTTATACAGTGGTAAGTAGAAGTTGAGATCCTTCTCTGGTATGTCAACATATGTCAATTTAAAAAGACGCATCGACATAATAGAATGAAACTTTTTACTTGTATATCAGAGGTAACATGAAGAATATTTTCTGACTTACCAGTAATTGTGTTATAAGTGAGATTTGGCCCCAAGTTTGATGACGCACTAGCCATACTTGTCAGAAGATTACTTGTATCCGAAAGCTATGTTATACTTTTCTATATTTCTTCGATCAACTCACTGCACTGCCAAGATTGTCCTACAAGATATTTACGCACATCTCAATGCTTCTGAAACAGCAATAAAGAATCTGCACTAAACTATATGCAAAAATTAGAATCAAAACAAGACATTTACACATGTTTATCCGCACACATACACACTAGAGGCCACTAAACCTCTATTATATATAGAAATTGAGGAAATTTCTTAAGAAGGATCAATGTAGAGAGAGAAGTGAAAAGTGGCAAGTATTTTAGAACTGTTTCAAATGACGTCCATATATTATAAAATTAACCTTCTCTTCAGCTTTGAAAACATGAATCTCTATCACAACATTGCCTATTCTTGACGCCTATACAAATTTTATAGAGGCTCAACCAGAACTAAGAAACTACTAGAGGACAGCCTGAAGCCCGAGAAAAGATAATTACAACTGTTTAATAAATTCAGCGTTATCAGTCAAAGCTTAGTACTTGGCTCGCCCACCTTCACCTCGATCAGATGTCGAACTGGCAACACAAATGTGAAGATCAAGACCGAAGAATATGGGCAAGATCAAGGAAGATTGATATAACAGAACAAAAATAATACTATAAGATATGGGTTCTTGAATAGAACTGGATAAACCTTGAATGAACTGAAAATCGAGATTTAATTGAATTTTATTACCTGAACTCTGTTTCCGGCGGTAAAATTGCAGCTACACCTTCCAACTTCCGTGGAGTTTGCAGAGTATACTTTACTTCCATTTTCAGTCTTGGATGTGGAAAGCAAGGGAAATTGAAATGTCTTTTATGCCATCCGTTTTAGGTGATACCATGTCCATGTGGCGCGCCCAACTTCTCGTAGCACATGCGATAAAATCCTGATTTTATCCTTCAAAAATTTGCACACACGAGTCCCAATTTATATAGCCCTTTTTTTGTGTTAATTAAAATTTGATAAAAATTGTAAGTTAAAGTTAGTAATTAATTTTAATTGTACATTTAGATCCTCTTTGAGTTCAATTCTTTAAAAATATATTTTTCTCCAAACTCATTTTCAACCATATATTCTTTCTAAAAATTATTTCTTACTTTTTAATAAACATTCTTTTAAAATCAGTATTACAAGGGGNTAATTAATTTTAATTGTACATTTAACTCCTCTTTGAGTTCAATTCTTTAAAAATATATTTTTCTCCAAACTCATTTTCAACTATATATTCTTTCTAAAAATTATTTCCTACTTTTTAATAAACATTCTTTTAAATCACTATTACAAGGGGCTCAAACAAATCCAATGTGCCGATAGTGTATTTATGAACAATTATGCTAGTTGCATATTTTTGAATTACATTGTAGATGACATTCCCCTTGTGTGGATGAAATTTGGCCATGGTTCAAAAAAAATATTATTAAAATTAATGTATAAAAAATTATCACCTCACACAACAACGTCAAATTAGGCTAGCAAAACTGATTTCTGAAATGCGCTAATGTTATACCAATATTTATATGGTGGACACATGGGGGAAACGCCCCATAAAAGATGACTAAGCAATCTGTTTTCTATTTTTGAGACCTCTGAACCAATCAATCCAAAGCTATAGCAGTATGTTGGGCTGACCAAAGAAAAATCCTAGCCAAACATTGAGTGAGATTGTTATAGATTGATTGCAATGTGACATTGGATGATAACATAATACGACATAGAGTTATGCTTAGCGCACACGAGAAAACAGTACAGGATTTATATATGGGGTGTGTTATTTTTTCTTTGAGAGTTGACAAATAAGAAAAAATACAATCATACAAGTACCGTCAGCACAACACCTGTAAACTATCCTATACAATTTTTCTTTTGTACAAGGAGAATAACTCACGTGACAATATAGACGTATTATCAATGGATCAAGTTTCATAATACGACCTAGACTCATTGTCACTCTTATCACCTTTACTTTTCCCTATATATGCCCATCAACATCATCAATTTTTCATCTTAGATTTGTTTGAGCCCATTTTGGTGAGATAATGTATTTTGGTATAGTGATTTTTTGAGAATGTATTGTTATAAAAAAAATTAATTTATGTGTTAAATTATTTTATGAGAGACCGTGTGATTAAAAAATGATTTTTTTTTTCTTTTGTGAAAAGGGGGTCAAACATAGGCTAAATTTCATACTCTTTGACTTGATTGCTAGAGTGAGAATGATCACTCCCTTGTGAGAGTTCTAGGAATGAATTTTGTTGTTTTTTTTTATAGAATAACGGGTAATTGGGTATTTTTGATGGTTAAAGATAGAACAAGATTTTTAGATAACGTCCTTGACAACCTAATCAAGCAGTTTGAGCCGATATGAAAATCTATTCTAGATTGCAGCACTGGAGATTTTTCCGTAACCAACATGCCAACATAAACGAGTATAAAAGGGGTATATTCGTGTTCGTAACAAGAGGAATAATTTCTATTTTGACCTCCTTCAACCACAATATCTGGAACACTCTCTTTGACACTTGTCCCAAGATCCTTAACCTCAATTTCTATCTTTTTAATCAAACCAGGCTTTTCCTCGTCGCCCTCTTCTGAATTCAGCACTGCTTGTGTCTTTTGCGCGTGATCTCCGCATACTCATTCACAAGTATGAAATTGGTACGATCTTGCAAAGAAGAAGAAAATTTGAGCAATAACTGCATTTGCCATCTGTTATAGAAAGAGCACGAAAAAAAGGAAGTACAATAAACCCTCTCAAAGAGAATGTAATACAATTGGGAGCTAGCTATATGTATTACTCAGGATTCATAATATGTTTGATGGATATTATTGAGAAAATAATGTATTTTAAATAGTGATATGATGGAAAATATGTGGTTAAAAAATAAAGAAAAATTATTGATGTGATGAAAAATATTATTTTGTTAAAGAATGTATAGTTGAAAATGAGTTATGACATAATGTATTTAAAAAAAAAGTGTGTCAAACAGACCCTCAATCCAAATACTAGGACAAATTTCAACACTGCCAAGGGTATAGATAACTAGGGTTTTGCTTGGTGATGTACACCAAGTTTGACAGTCCCTTACAATAGTGGGGGGGATGTACACCATGGGTACAAATGGTTTTTCCCAAATAACTATATTAATAACCAGGTTTTTAACATTTGGAAAATGTTATTTGTACACTTTACACCATAGTGTACAAATGGTTTTTCTCAGATAACTATATTAATAACCAGGTTTTAAATATTTGGAAAATGTTATTTGTACACTCTAAAGTGTACATCATGCTTGACATTACCTTTGTTTTATAAAAAAAAAAAAAAATTGTTTTAAGGCATTTAAATTTTGAATTTCACAGACGTAATCATTGCTACTTACTTCTATGCAGATCAAAAAATCCTGCTATCCAGTTTGAAATTCTCCTTCCGGGAAGGACTCCAAAATGACACAATAAAACAATACCTACACCTTACCCCCAAGTCGCAGATACAATAGCCTTAAAGCTAATGAACTTTGAAAGGGATTTTATTATTAAGACTTGTGCTTCTTTTTATTATTATTTTTTTTTTATTTTTTTAGTTTTAATCAGATTGATTTGCTCTTAATAATTAATGAGATTTGATATCATATTAAAATATTGGAGTCCATCTTAAAAGGTCAATTAAGAGCTTTGATATCATATCAAAATTTGGGAGTCCATTTTCAAATGGTCAACTAAAAAGAGTAGTTTAAACCCTTATATATTGGTCTATATTTTGGTATTTAACCAATGCGAGATTTATCCCTAAAAAGATAATGCTCACAGCAGGCTGAAATTCAATACTAATGTGATATTTGGGTACCTGCAAGAACCAGTGAGCGAAAAGATAGAAATGGAGAAAGAAAGAAGATTGTACTCCATGCCCATAAGTTATGACAAGATATAAAACTCCTTAATAAAATATAAATTGAGAAAGAAATACGTTTATGATCATAAATTTGATAAAAAAAAACAGTTTATCAAATTCATAATTCTAATCTCTACAAAGTGTTTTCTTTAAGAATCATGCCAGGAGTGCAAATCTGTTTTTGTTTAAATAACGGAATCAGTGAACATGTCTGGGACTCCTATAGATGACTTAATTGAGTGGGAGTGGCTTTCAATTTATTGCCAAGAGTATTTTTTTTCATTTATATGCGTTGATAGAATAGCACTAGAATACAATTATTTGTGGACTCTCCATCACCATACATAGGGGCAGACCCAGAGTTATGATTTAATGGGTGCGAGACACGATTACGTAAAATATCATTTCAAATAAATTGGGAGAAAAAAAAAACTAAAAATTTGAATTTAAAAATGCATTTGAAAATCCAGTAAGGGAGGGGGACGGCACCCACTCGTCTCTCCATAGGTTCGCCCCTGCCCATACACACCAAAGAGCTCTAGTATAAGTGCTAAGAATGCACACACAGTATACAAAATCATTTTCAAGTAAGGAAAAAGGCTTGAGCAAGGCCACCAAGTGCCCCAGGGGTGTGGGGATGAAACTCTAAATTATAAAAACTTGAAAATCTAATTAATTTTATTCCCAAGATACTCCATGTAAAATCATCAAAAGAAATATTAAATACGAAACATGTCTTAATTCATTGAGAATAATTTTTTATTACTGGATCTTGATTTTGGATTTTGAACATCAACTGCAATCTCTTCATATTTAGTTTCATAATCTTTAATTTTGGATATTGCCTTTTTTTTTTTTTTTAAATTCTTGAACTCTTACTCTTGACTATATTACACATACATTGTATGAGAGGAGAAGAGGGGGGAAGGGGATTGCGGCGGTGAATTGTATTGTATATACACAATTGGGCGACTACATTAGAGGGATTTATACTGACAATTGCTGATTGCTGGAAGAAAAGGAAACACAGAGAGAGCTGAAAGGAAGAGACGACAACAAATGAAGAGAAAGAAACAATGGGCTGAAGAGAGATTTTTATTCACGTAGAAAAAGGCAGCTTCTGGGCGTAGTTTCAGGATGTAATATATATATTTTATATATACACAAAAGTAAGCAGCTGCGGAGAAAGAAAGGAGGAAAGAGGCTAACATTGGAAGCTATATACACGCACAAAAACGGGGAGAAAAACTGAGGCTGAAAAGTATATATATACACGCAAATGGATGAAAAGAGACAGCACACACGTGTGAATTCAAGTTTTGTCAATTTTTGGTGATGTTTTACCACTTTTGTGTATTTAATTTCAATATTATGAGTGGCTAAATTTTTTTATTGTTAGGATAGATAATACAGCTTAAAGTTTTTATTATATGTTTAATTT
>CAIGRB010067650.1:0-11564 GCA_903798255.1 Fraxinus quadrangulata
GGTATTTTAGCCTTTTTGATATTTTTTGATTTTTTTTTTTTAAATGTTATTTTTTTAGTCAAAGGTCAAACTTGAATTTTGGCCTTTTAAACAGGCTATCTACACGTATTTCCTCGTATAACATGCTAGTACGTAAACTTTTTTTCTGGATAAGTAGGCACTATGACAATCAAAGTCGAAGACCTCAATAACAATTCTCTCTTATTACTTGAATGGTAATGTGCGCTTGGTTTGGCATTCTAAAGATGCGCCGAGCTCGCTGTCATACCCCATGGCGTGTAAATTTGTTGCTATTCCTTGTGTTAGTGGTCCTTGTGATTTTCACATTCTTGATTTTATCTAGAACCCTAGGGCTCAAATTGCCAGAATCGGCAGAGATGAACAAAATGAATTTGTTTCAGTTTCAAGCCCGAGGGAATCCTAATCCTAATTCGAATTATTCTTCTTTGGAAATTGGTTCTGGTCCTTATCACAATTGGGAACTTTTTGCTGCCGACTATCGGGATATGTTGCAAAATTTGAAGATTTTTGTATATTCCGATGTCTCCATGAGCGATGAATCATCCCCTTTCGCTCGTATTTTTCTTCCCCTTCCTGATCCCTTTGATCCAAAAATTGGGAATTACTTCAGTGAGCACGCGTTTAAGCATGCCCTTCTACGGAGTTCTCTTGTCACCCAACATCCGGAGGAGGCCAATTTCTTCTTCATGCCCTTTTCTATCAATAACATGCGTAATCACCCACTGTTGCACTCAGAATCATCCATATCCAATTTTGTTGCCCAGTATACGTCGCGGATAAGCTTGGAGTTCCAGTTCTGGAATTCCTCTGGAGGCGCTGATCACTTCTACATCTGCTGCCATTCAGTTGGACGAGATGCTGCCTCCAAGCATCTTGCTTTACGTAATAATGCTATCCAGATCACTTGCTCGTCCAGTTATTTTCAGAGGCTTTACACTGCCCACAAAGATATAGCGTTACCCCAAGTTTGGCCTCGACAGTACGAGCAAGTACTGAATCCTCCCGAAGCAAGGTATACCTATTTTTACTAGTGCAACTGTCCGGCAACTATAGTTTAGTTTTTTTACTTAGCAGTAGTTCAGTTATGCACTGCTGCCAAATGGCTAGCCAAGGAGTTAAGCAATGATGTGGCATAGATGCCAAAATCAAACCAATATATCTGTTGTCTAATTATCACTCCTAAGCTTGCTAACTTGATTTAGCTGAATATGCTTTGGAAGAATGTAAAAACAATTCAAAAAGTAATATCTTTTGTTTCTTAATTCACATTAGGATTTAGGGACAAAGGGTATACAGCTAATAACTTACCTGAGTTTCCAACTTATAGCCTAATGCCACTGTAAGCTAAAATTCTTGATAACTTTAAAAATTTTGACTTTATTTTGGCTTGTGACATTATAAAGCGTTCCATGCAAGAATTCTAGGATCTGGCAGATGCCAATTATAAGCCATATGACAGCTTCTGTACCAAATTTGACCTCGATATCTATGCTTTCCACCATTTACCCATCAGTATAGGGATGATATACCTTAATAACTTCAGCGATGGCCAACAACCGCTACCACTGAAACAGCCTGAAAATTAAGAATGTAAGTGAAATAGAAAACAGAGAAAGAAGAAACTAATAAGATCATGTACTAAGCACTTTCTAGTTTCACTACCCCAGTCCCAAGTGAAATATTGTTTCTTTCTTCCTCCATCTATTTCCATTGTCTGTCTCTGCAGTAACCAAGGGTTACTTATCTATTCTGAATCAATTTCTCGAATCTGATGAACTGTTGCTCAAAACCTCAAACCTAAAGCAGAACACATTTTCTCCTCCCGTTGACATTGCATGGTTAGACTAACAGATATTAGAATTGAAGAAGCAGATCAAATACTTGACAGGTATGTTTCAGGTAACTTGAGGCTAGTCAAATCCGTGGTAAATAAAATGTGGATGAACGCTTGAAAAAATAAGATTAACAAGAAGATTGATTATAACTTTCCACATCTCTTAATGGAAGGTGATATGAAGAATTGGGAGACTCATCTCTGGCTGATTTGGTGCATGTCATGGCTACAGCATTGAATTAAATCTCTCTAAAAATATTTTCTACCTCGTCAGCAAATCCGGATTAAGGACCGGTTTGATGTAGATATTTTGAGAATAAATTTTGTGGAAAGTGATATTTTTAGAATGTTTGATTAAAATGCTAGAAAAACTTACGAGTCCATGTGGAAATTTATTTTATTGGAAAAATATGTGGTTGAAAATAAGTTTGGAAAAATTTGAGTTCCAAAGAATCTGTACCAATCAGGGCTAAGTTAGAAAGAAGCTAGCAGTTTTATTTTTCTCTTAATAGAAATGAAAAAGAAAATAATGTATGCATCCTATTCTTTTTTCCTTGATGAAGAACTGCGCATGGTATTGAAAGTACTTTTGCAAGAGGTTATCTTTTGTTTCAAAGGTTAACGTTTATTTTAAGTGAATTTTTTTGCCATTAATTGTTCCGATTATTAGCTATAATTTTCTTGTTTAACTGCAGAGATAAACTTGTTTTCTTTGCTGGTCGAGTACAGAACTCTCAAATTCGAAAAGAGCTATTAACTTTATGGGAAAATGATACTTCTTTTAGTATATTTTCTGGGCATCCGCCCTTTCCTTACAAGGAAGGGTTCAGAAGGAGCAGATATTGCCTCCACGTAAAAGGTTATGAGGTGAACACTGCCAGAGTCAGTGATGCTATCCATTATGGCTGTGTCCCTGTTTTGATATCAAATTATTACGACCTTCCATTTGCTAATATCTTAGATTGGAGCAAATTTTCAATAGTTATTAGCCAAGGGGATATAGCAATCTTGAAAAGCATACTATCATCAATTCCTAAACAGATGTACCTGAACCTTTATCAAAACCTCTGCATTGTTAGGAAGCATTTCACATGGCATACAACACCCAAAAATTATGATTCCTTCTATATGACAGCTTACCAATTGTGGTTGAAAAGAGGTTTGCATAGACTGTTTTAACTAATTTGTCCAAAAAATTCAGCTTCATTCTATGTAACATTATACCATCATGTAAACCTACCTATATGGTTGAAAGGTGTAAGCTACGGCTTTGGAGCAGCTTCCCAGCAAGAGAGTGCGGATTAAAAGCAATGAGCGAAGGGTTCAAACGACCTAGCAGGAATTACTGCAACCTGCAATTCTTCAAACCAAGGAGTGGATTAGTCAGCACTCAATAATGTCTGGTAAAATACTATCTCATATGTACAGTGAAATGTTTTTGGAACATTATTATATTACATATTTTTAAATTTTAAAGAAGTATACTAGTTGTATAATAAGCCTCTCTTTAGTGCACATTTTTGGGAAAATAATGCACTTTTATTGTTGATGTGATGGGAAATATATGTATGATTAAAAAAGAATGAAAAGTTATTGATGTGATAAAAAATATTATTTTATTGAAGAATGCGTGGTTGAAAATGAGTAGAAGAATGAGAATGTAAAAAATAACGTGACTCAAACATGGCCTAAGTCTATAATTAATAGGATAAATTATTAGTAGAAGATCATTACATTACATTTACTATTTTGATCGACCTCAATATTTAAAAAATTAAAATTTTAATTGAAGTACTAACTTAAAATTTGAGATTTTTAATTAACATATTGTGTTATATCCATAAAATATCTCATATTGGGCTTGGGTCTGACCCATTAGACCCATAGGCCACTTGGCCCATTTTCATTTCTATATATGTATATATACATTTCATAACAAGAGAGAGGTCCATGTGGAGGGATGTGGTTGGGATTCTATTAGACTCATTTTTTGGATTAGCAAATTGGCGTCATTTGTGGAAAAGACCATCAGAAGAGGATTTTCCTAGCAATTTGTTCTACTGAAAAAGAGCAAAGACAACGGCCACCAATGGACACCCTTATGGCACCCTAATGTACAAGTATCATTTCCCTTAGTCATCAAAAAAGAAGAAAAATGGAATAACTGGAAGGCGTTGAAGAGACCCGGGTCCACATAATCTTCATTCATTAGGGTGGTTCTAACATGAGTACCTCATTGATTTCATATTGCGCACACAGTCGCAAATACAAAAATCATAATGTTATGTTTTTTTATAGTTTAATAACATGCAAACGGTTCATTTGTAGGAATGGTGCATAACTAAATTGATTTCGTAAAACTGAATATATACTCAAAATAATGCTTGTATAATGACTGTGTTTTTGTTTGGGCAGTTGATGTAAATTTTCTTTTCCCAAAATATACTGTAATTGAAGCTCTTATTATTATATTCTTATCCAGTTTTAAGTATATAAAAAAAAAAAAGATGTCTTTTATCTTTCTACAGGATGGATGCAGTAAATGTATTTGTAGTTAATGGGGCGGATACCTTCGGTCTCCTAGTCCATTTTGCTTGCATTTACGTGCATCTTGTCGGAATGATAGCAGACCAGCTAAAACTTGATACGAGACGTTTTTGTGTCAATATTGAGTACACTGCAGATTTTGACATGTCCCCAATCCGGATAACGAATGACAGTTCATTGCATTTTTACTTGGAGCTTAAGCGTAAGGATCCACGAATCACGGCGTACGCATTACGTATCAACCTGATCGAACTCTTGCAATCAACAACCTCTGTAGCCGCACCGATTTTTGGGGAACAAATTTGGTTCAGTTAGATAACATGTATGGTTCACGATTTTCGAAGGCTGCTTTGTCAATATTAAATCCAGGTACAAATGATTTCATATCAAGCATTGAGGTATCAGCGCTAGGGATGGAAGATGACATATTTGATGAAATGACGGCTATAACGATGTAGCCTGACTTGGAATGTGTACGTGAAAATCATGTTTTCCGAGATAAATGTGTATTGAAGAATGCTCTAGCCCTATATGCTATTCGAAATAACTTCCAATATAAGGTCTACAAATCAGACTATAAGGAGTATGTACTTAAATGTCTAATGGATAAATGCGATTGGAAATTAAGAGCTTCAAATATTGGTGATACATATATGTTCGAGATACGATATATAAAGAATATTCATACTTGCTCGTTGGATAACATTATACGGGATAATCGGCAGGCAAACAGTACATTGATAAGTGAATGTATTAAGCACAAGTACACATCCGCACGTACTATATACACTCCAGTTGACATAATGAATGACATGGCAGAGATGTACGGAGTGACTATGAAGTATGGAAAAGCTTGGAGGGCTCGAGAACATGCACTTGAGGCCATTATGGGAGATCCTGATCAGGCATACAAAAGACTTCCTCTTTTTATGAGCGAGCTTAAAGAAAAGAATCCTTGTTCTATAACTAGCATAGAGGTCGACGCATATGGACAATTCAAATACACTTTTATGGCATTGGCAACATGCATACAAGGATGGAAGTTTTGCAAGCCTATTGTAGTCGGAGAACAATGATTCACGGAGTTGGTTCTTACGTAGATTCAAGGAAGCGTTTGGTAAGCGTAATGAAATGTGTTTTATTTTAGATCGTCGTCCGAGCATTAAATACGCTATACAATCAATATACCCAGGGGTCATGCATGGATTTTGTGCTCATCATTTGCTACAGAACCTACGAACGTTGTATGGTTATGCTGGTAAGAACATTATGAAGCCATTTAATGCAGCTGCGAGGGCATACACGAAATATGAGTTTGATTACCACATGAGGCAGTTTGATAAAATTAACAAGGGCATCAGAAAAGATTTAGTGAGTATAATTTGGATTACTTTTTAAATGTAATAAACTCATTGTTGTCTTACTCTTTTTTTCCTATCACGAAAAAATTTAAAAATAACAAAATTTTGTTCAATTTTCATATGTAATGTAGGAGGAGATTGATTTCCACAGGTGGTTCAAATGTCATATGTCCAATAATCGCTTCACATCAACGACGTCAAACATAGTAGAGTCGGTGAATTCGGTGATTAAGACATTTAAGGGATGTCCAGTAGATTACATGTTTGAGTCACTGAGGCATATGTTACAAGGATGGTTTTATAAAAATCGAAATATTGCATGTGGCACTTTCACGCGATTAGCTGGCAAGCAAGAAAATTTTCCAAGATTGAATGCTAAACAATCCATGAGTCTAAAGGAAAATTATCTAAATTTACCCATCGATTATAATATTTTATAAAACAATAAATACAATGTTTCTACCTGTTGTAGGTTTCCCCATCAAATAAATTATTGTATGAAGTAATGGATGATGGAACAAAGCACATTCTAGACTTAACGAGCATGACGTGTACTTGTAACTGTTTCCAGGTAGATGGTATTCCATGTCAACATCCATTGGTAGTGATAGGTGATAAGAGATAGCCACCATACAATTATTATTCACAATACAATACAAAAGTAGCGTACGTTGACACTTACGTAGGTGACATTGTTCCAATGGGTTGTCGCGAACACTGGAGTAAAGTAAGTAATGTGAATCATGATCACATCCTCCCACCCAATTCAAAGAGACTTGTTGGGCGACCAAAGAATTCTAGGAGACGTACACGGATCGAGACCATTAATCCAACCATATGTGGACGTTGTGGAATGAAGGGACATAATAAAAGAAGTTGCACGCAACCTCTGTCGATGTACCACATGAGAAAACGATAGCGCAGTTCGTAGATGAGTTAATAAATGAAGTCCAATTATAGGTAGTGCTTTGAAATATTATATTAAATGGTTAAAACACAAATTCTATTCCTGACAACAAAATGCATGCCCTTACCTGCTAATCAAAACACAATTTCATCATACGATATAAAATGTTCCAAACACAATATGATTCAATTCAATCAAAATATCAAGGCATGATTCAACAATGACAAAAAGTCATCTAAACTTGAAATTACATAGAATATATACTAGAAAATGCCCAAAATGTTTGATAAATTAACAATACAGCATGTTAATCTGGATGTATCAAAACACATCATAGAATACATACCACGTCCTATGAGTTAAGTGACATCATAAGCTACATCTAGACTTCTCAAAAAATACTCATCAAAAGATGAGTTTTACTAACATGATAGTAGTATAATCTTCACCTTTTTGTTTATTCAAGATAAGCATAGCAAAAAAAAAAAAAAAAACTAGATTCTCCTATTGAACTACTAGATCACCAAACCCTTCATTTTCCTATCTCGCCTCATGCTCCGTGGCACCAAGTCGGTGTCAGTGTCAAATGCTTCAACCAACTTCTCAAACCCATGTTTGGAGAGCTGACATGCTAGATTTGATCTATACTTGACTGGTTCAAATTTCCACGAACTCATATCAGTTTCCCATTTATGATATACTCAGCAAACCTTAGGACGTATACCCTGCAATCTTGGCTGATAACAATAAAGTGAAATAGTTATAATGTACAGTCAAAATTAAAATATTTCACATCATACTTGTATAACAATGATATATATTAAAAAGAAAATTAGATTTTGATAATAATGAAAGAAATTGCAAACAACAGCATCTAGGTTTACTACTACAAAAATAAAAACTTCATCCATACCCGTTTTCGTCTTGAGGAATATCAGTCAAAATATTAATGTCAAGTGGTTTGACCAGTCCAATGCGGTCTACAGGGCTAGCTTGCCATGCATTAATCTTCAACATTAGGCATGGGAATACGTACGAGAATGCCTCAATATCACGAGACACAATCATGTCCCCAACGATCATTCGACTGGGGTTATAGACATGCAGGCACCTTTGCTTGATGTCAAATAGTACCAATATCCAGCGTGCTTTCTTGTCCATCATATTGGGAACGATAACGTTATCCACTTCAAACCAACGTGTATTACAGTGCATGTACTCCCCCTTGACGTACTCAACCAAAGATCTGGAATTGGAAATTGCATTTATGTCTTTACTACATGATTTGTAGGCAGCTCGTACCATTGACCTAAAGAATGAATCAGTTGTTGTACCATTAAATCGTATCAGTTTGCTAAACTTAACCATCTTTCTGAAGTAGTAGAAACATACATTCAGGTGCTACAGGGTGTTTGGCGTTAGATAACAGTATGGTGTTAAAGGTTATATAGTTTCATAAAACTTATATGAAATACAGTGTGTGTATATATTACCGTATCACTCAGGCAGACATTATGTTGCCATAATTCATGCCACCAAGTCTTTATGTCAACAACAGGGATATTAAATTGATGTAAGTTATGAAATTTATTATATATCAATGAATGTTAGAATTGATAATGTACCATAAATTGACTTACATATGCTCGGGCTTGTAGCCATTACCAACTGTCAAAAGTTTCAACATCGGGTGGTGCCAACCCTTCTTTGAATACATACATACGATATTTGGTGTTAATGTTTGTCCCTGAAATCGAAAAACAAGATTGATCGTAATAAATTCATTGATATATTCTAAGAATTGTATATTCAAATCATATCTTAAATTCGAATTCTTCTGCACAATGTCACCTGGTGTGTTGATCTGCATAAATCAGAAAATATGAAATAAATTAGTTGTTTTTTAAGAAATTTGATTAAGATTGATTCTCAGCATCATGTACGATACAATGAACAAATATAACTACATTACCAGACCAACTGTATTATACGTTGAATTTATCGGAACATCTTTATTCTTTCGAATAGGTGTCGATTCATTATCTTGATTCCCATCTTTAAATTCAATCACAACAATTCATTGAGCAGCTTGTCTTTCAATCTGAACGAAGGAAATCAAATTAACTTATCTGGGTACTGTACTTATACTAGTATCGAAGTTTAAAATTATGTTATGAACAATGATAATGAAAATGAAAATAGTACTAATGTATTATAAAAGAACTTACCATTGGTGCACCCAGATTGGCTGGGATACAGCATACCATGGGTTTCGACTTTTTGGCTAAGTTTTTAGGTGTTGTAAAGTCATCACGAAAAAGGTTCTTGGAAATATCAGCTGTTAGGGAAGTAAAATTTCTTGACATATCCGCAGAAATCTTGATTTGTGCATCCATCTACATTACATGTTACACATCATATGCCATTTACTGAGTTAGAATTTAGATATTATCGAATTTCAGCCCATAATGACGATAATTTAACTGTAACATACTCATGCACTTCATTGATTGAACACTGCTTACAATTTGATCTACTTGCAGAAGATCCTCTTCTGTGAAATGTATGTCATCGTGATTTACTGTTGCAAATGCAACTGATTTTGAAGTGCTACCACCCCTCGGAACGTCTTCGGGGTTGCCATTCAGGATAGCGTCATCGTTGATCACTAACATTTCAACTGGAATATTAACATCGTTCTCGTCATTGTTGGGTGTATTTCTGTAATGGGCAGTTTCCCTACCTGCAAAGCAAAAAAATAAATCTCATATAGATTATAAGAAACACATATTGGACAAAAAGATATTTATGTGATGTGAAACATAAACACGTGACCTAATTCTGTGGAGCATTTGGCGTCATTGTCGATAAATTAGTAGGTCTATTATCGTAATCATGCTTGTCACTACTATTTTTCCGCCTCATCTCCTCCATCAAACATTTGTACTTAGATTCAACATATCTTTCAAGACGTTGAATATCCGACTTCATTTCATTTTGTCCCACCATTATTGGTGATTATGTTTGAAATATATAAACACGATAAGGAAAACTTTCGAAGTAAAGTAAATATATTCAAATCGTTGTATGTTTTGTATTATTGTTTAACCAACTGAACAGCGTAAATTTTTAACCTATTGCTCATTTAATTTGTCGAGTATGGTACGTTTGGAACAAGGGACAAAATTACCCTTCGATGTGCTAGGTTTGACTTTTCCTTTTTTATTATGAGAAATGGAATTGGCAACGTTTGGGACATGGCGGCTAATGCCAATGGGATTAAATTCATATTCTGTGATGGGTAGCCCAGTGAAATATCCTGCGCACAACTCCCTAGGTTGGGAATCAATAATTTCGACCTGAGGACGTAAGATGGAGCAGTCCACAAAAAAAGATAGGAAAAGAAGATCAACTTCGATAAAAAAAGTCAAATTAATCATAGGTCAAATAATTATGAAGATGTCTAAAGTGTTCATATTATGCTCTACATTCATACCTCATCAAGATCGTACAGGATCTTGTCCAGATCTGCAGCAGAAATACGAGATTCGTCCGTTGACCAGTTTAAAACTCGGGGAAAAGTGCGAGAAACTCTAGTACACACTTCACCAGATAACAATGGAATTGACTCATATATCCATAATTGGAAAGCGAGTGGGAATCCATACAGTCTATATAAAATTATAGACTTTGAATGACATAAATTCTATTTGAGCTTCTCGAGAGCAGTCTTCATGTGGAAGTGTGTGTTTTGGTATAACTCCTTACCCCACGGGAATGTGTCCATGTGCGTAGAGTCCACGATTCACATTAATGCTTCATTTACAACAATAGGTTGTGGGGTTGTGTATAGGTAGGATGTCAAAAGGTACAATATCCCCAATTTCACAACGTCCTCGTCTGGCGTGTTCTGTGGATGGTTTAAAAAAGTGTGTTCCACATCCTTTCTATACACGCTCTTCATGTCGCTGAAGTAAATCCTTTTCAATTTGCATTCACCAATTTTGAACATACCTATGTTATCTTCTCCAACGCAATTCAACCCGGACACCATACAAAATTCTTGAATTGAAAATCTAATATTCCTTGCAATCTTGAACCATATTTCATTGTCGTTGGACTGCTTCACCTCCATCAAAAGCATTTTGTGTATTGTTTGATGTTGAATTCGAATATAATTCATCCGGAGGAAGTGTCCAAAACATGTTCTTGAACAAATTTGCTTCTGTGTTTCAGTTAGATTGTCTTTTAGATCTGAAATTACATCATACTTGAAGAAGACATTAATGCTAGCACCTACTCTGTTTCCTTCTTCTACAAAGTATACAGAATCCCGTGATTGATAAAAGTAAAAGACAATTAATAAAAAGGTGCATTAAATGTTTATGTAAGAAATAAAAAATATATTACACGTTCTCATGGTATTTTCATGATACGCAAACATTTAAATCTGAAATTTCATCTTCTATTGGCCTCTTACCCTTGTCCTTCAATTGGTTCTTTGACCATTTGAAAACCCGCAAATAAACGGGATCGTAATCAAGTAATATAGTAGTGTGTAGAGTGTCGAACCCACGAGAACTACGTGTTTTATCGAGTTAAAGTTAAAATAACTTTAATCGAATAGCAATTTGAGTTTTCTATGCTAATATCTAAAATATCGATTAAATTAGAGAAAAATTTAACTAGTTTGATTTCAAATATCTAAAAGTATTGCTAAAATGTAAAATTCCCCTTGTTATTCCATTTTTAGCACAATAATTAAAATGACAATTTGTTATCATGCGAATTGGTCGAAGTTCCAAATTTATTTAAAAGTTTCTCTCGATAGCAATTAAATCTAATCATATATGTGACCTTTTTATATCTCTATAAAAGATACCGACCTATAAGA
>CAIGRB010067650.1:14198-25025 GCA_903798255.1 Fraxinus quadrangulata
TTACCACTTTTTTAAGTATTATTGTAATCTTTAAATCTAAATCGTGTCTTTTCAATTTAAAAATCAAGTTTTTTTTAAATGTGTGTCAATTTCGTTAATTTGAATCAATACTCTTGTAATTGAGATAACACTCTTCGTGGGATCGACTCGGACTTAAAAGGTCCATTTTACTACTTGATCGCGATCCATGCACTTGCGGTATATTTTCAGCGGACATATATAGATACCAACTACCCCAGTTCCGTGTGAATACGTGTGTCGTCCTTTCTCTTTTCTGCTTCAATTTCCTGTGAGTATATATGTAGCCAAGGTAGCCACCACTTGTATAATAAATAAAGTATTTCTCACAAAACTGCCACAGAAATTTCAGCCACAGTTGCTCTCTCTTTTTATTTTTTTTTTCTTTCGAAGCTGCGTCACTGTTTTCTTTTTCTCCCGGCTACCTCTCCATTTCATCCTTTTATATATAAATAACATAATTCACCAATATTTTAATACAACTAAAAGTCCAAATTGAGACCCAATTAATTTCAATGTCCAATTAAATTAATGATTGCTTCTAAGTCCTCAATTCTTTCATCTAATGAAAGTTGGTCCTTGTACTTTAGATTTTTGCTATTTTTCATCATCCTTTGCTTCCTTTCTTTTCCATTCAAAGAGTTTTACCTATTAAACATAAAATACAAAAATTTCAAATATATTTCGTCAGAAGAATTATCAAATATCGTTATTTTAGGTCCCGAAGAAGTGTAAAAATTACACTTATCAAATACCCCCAAACTTAAACATTTATTTGTCCTCAAACATAATTATAACCTCAATAATAACATACACACAAGCATGCAAAAGTATTTGGTCAGACAATCTAACTTTTTACCTCAGAATTTGAAATCACAATATTAAATCTATAAACCGCTTCAAAATCAGAATATCAAACCAATATCTACTCTTCCAATGCAAAATCGACGAGGGTGGGTGGGTGTGTGTGTGTGTGTGTGTGTGTGTGTGTGTGTTTGAAGAACTAAGTTGACATCATGATTTTACAAGTTGCTTCAATTCCCAACCATCTGTGGTCAAATATATCATTTCACCTCTCGTATGATTCACACACCCCAAACTTGTTCTTTTTTTCACTCTTTTCCTAGTGTGTAATTTAAAATTGAATTTTTCATTACTATCCTTACCCTCTCTAGTTTAGGTGTACATTATCAATTGCAAGTCAACACATCAATAAATAGGAATTCTCCAATTCTTTGATTGCTTCGACCTTCAAGACTCAATTAGGCTAATTATCCTCCATCAAAAGTCAAATTTCCTCAGACAAGTGTTTGGAGCTTAACACAGGCATTTAATGCTATTTTTTTAATGTATTTTTATGCATTTTTTTAAAACCCAAGTCAGATAACTTTATGGCACCAGGTTTTAAACACCCTTACAAGATTAACAACCCAAGTAAAAAAAGTTTCGAACAGAATTTTCATATTTAAAAGTTTATGCCTTGATCAGTGCAATGCCCCTTATCAAACACATATTCAAGCAGATCGACATCCAACTTAAGATTTTCGCCAAATTTTATCTCGTTAATCGAAGATAATCCACACAAAAGTTTTCACATATGGAATTCCTGTCCACATTCATATCTTCCTAAAACAGCAAAATCACTACAAACTGTGCTAAATTTGGTAAAGTATTTATGTCCAACTATATCAACCTATCAANTTTCGCCAAATTTTATCTCGTTAATCTAAGACAATCCACACAAAAATTTTCACACATGAAATCCATGTCGACGTCCGTATCTTTCTACAACAGTAAAATCACCCCCAAACTGTGCTAAATTAGATCTAAGGATGAATAATTTATTATGGGTTGGGTAAAACATCTATGTTCAATCTATCAACTTATCCAACATATGAATCAACTCATAGCATCACGCTGTCTAACTCAATTCTAGTGCACATATAATATCAAATTTTGCAAGGTTAACTCTCAATCAGTTTAGTATGCAACATATCCAAAGTTCATAAATCAACATCAAATCTCAAATTTAATCATCATTGTCAGCCAAAATATCTAACACACACAAGCACACAGCCTAAAACAAGAAAATATAATTTTTTTTAAAAAAAAATTCAAATTTTTATGATTTTTTTTTTATTTTTCTATTATATAATAAAGCAATAACGAAAAACAAACACTCAAAAATACACAAAAAGTAAAAACCACCCCTAAGCTTAGAACCGTCATTGTCCTCAATGTCATAAAACATAAGTAAGAATGTAAGGGGACGGGAAAGAAAAGAAAGAAGGTACTCCCCAAATTTTTCTGATAAAGGTGCGAGGCACTATGTGTAACGGCTAGACAATCTCCTTTATTATACTTTTCCATTGGTTTATTTTGGGTTGAGTGTTTCGTGACGTCATGTTCCTGCATATAGCTGTCAAATAAAAAATAAAGATCAAATAGCCTAGAACATGTGTTACTTAGCCCAAACACTCGAAACAATCAATAAATGCAATAGATTAAGGAAAAACATGATAGGATGGTGATGCCCTATAAATTGAAACATGCATATAACTAATACAACCCATTGATCAAGAATAAAACTACATGCAATGCAATATGAAAAACAAAATAACTAAAAGAATTAAGAAATTGGATTGTCTCCCAGTAAACGCTTAATTTATATTCTTTAGCTAGACTGTATGAATAAATTGGTCATGATGGCTCATTGTTGGAATCTTGCAACCTCACACTCATTGCAATTTCCAGCCTTGCATCCTCATTTTACCCTCCAAACTTTGAACTCTTCATTCTCATCTCGTCCAAATCTCCTTAAACATTTATGTTTTATCTCATTGGACCTTTGTTAAACTTTTTCAACAACATATTTGACTTCCTCCAGGACTAATGGTTGTTTGGGTGGATTATGTAATTTAAAGATCTCATGTTCGTCCTCCACCCTCACAATCAGCTCACTCTTCTCCATGTCAATCAAAGTTCGACTTGTTGCTAAAAAGGGTCGACCTAAGATAATTGGCATATCATGGTTCGTCTTCGAGATCCATAACAAGGAAGTCCGCCGGGAATATCAGCTTCCCAACTTTGATGAGCACATCCTCAACCTTGCCCCATGGGTATATTGTGCTCCTATCTACAATTGCAGCATCACATTCGATCATTTGACTTCCTCAACTCCTAATTTCCTAAAAGTAGACAAAGAAATTAAATTTACACTTGCACCTGTATCACATAAAGCATTAAAATGAAATTTTTTGCCTAATGAAATAGGTAAAGTGAAACTCCTTGGATCTTTGAGTTTTGGTGGCAATTTATTTTGCAGTCTTGCACTGCTCTCCTCTGTCAATGTTGCTTCTTCCCAGTCTGGAAGTTTTCTTTTCTTAGATATCATATCCTTCAGGAACTTTGCATACATCGAAATCTGTCGTATAGCATCGATGAATGAGATATTGATGTGGAGCTTTTTCAGCATATCCAGGAACTTTTCAAATTGATCATCGAACTTTTTCTTTTGCAGTCTTCGTGGAAAAGGTAGTGGTGGCACAAATTCTTTAGTATGAGTAATTTCCTTAACCTTTGGACCCTCTAATACTATTTTTGTCTCTACTTCTTTGTTTTGCTCAGATTCCTCCAATTGCTCCTCAATAGTGGTTTGTACTTTTTCTTTTATAGCAACTGGTCTCTTTACATTAATCTCTGGCAGTTGAACTCCACTGCGGGTAGTTATTGCCTCAATTTGTTCTTCCTTTACAACCTTCACTGCCATTACATGTTGTTTAGGATTTATCTCGGTGTCACTAGGCAGTGCCCCTGGTGGTCTCTCTAAAAGTGCTTTCGCTATTTGTCCCATTTGATTTTTCAATTTTTTTATGGCAGCTCCCTGAACTTGCAAGCTCTTATCCGTACGTTGCATGTGTTGAGTAGATATTTCTGCAACTTAGTCACAAGATCTTCTAACGAAGACTTCTTCTCATTTTGTTAAAAACCTGACTGTGTAGTTTGTTGTAGTACGGTCTGAACACCCTGGTTATTACTCCACTGGAAACCTGAGTGATTTTTCCAGCCTGGGTAATAGGCGTTAGGATTAGGATTGTGTTGCTACCTTTGAAAATTTTGAGTATAGTTCACATCCTCCATTATCTAAACAAAAGGAGACCCTACATTACAATCAACACTCTCGTGGTTCCCTCCACAATATTTGTATTTCGGTCCTATTGTCTGTGCCACGTTCATCTGATCCACCTTCTGTGCCAAAGATGCCAACTATGCTAATTGCTGTCAAAGAATCAACTTCGAATACCCCAGCATCTCTCTTTTCACTCGTCCTTTCAGTAGGCCAAAGTGCACTGGTAAATGCCAGATCCTCCATGATTTGGTAGACTTGATCTGCGGTTCTTTTTGTGATAGAACCAACGTATGCGGAGTCTACGTTAGCCCTGCTTATCGGATTCAGACTAATGTAGAAGTACTGCACCTGAAGCCATTTCTGCAATTCGTGTTGTGGACATTGGCTTTGTAGAAGTACTGCACCTGAGTAGACCCTTGTATCGTTCCCAAGCATCTGAATAGCATTCCGAGTCTAATTGTTGGAACGTTGTAATCTCGTATCTTAGCTTTGCAATTATTTTAGGTGGAAAATATTTGCTGAGAAATTTTTGACTCAATTGGTTCCATATAGTGATGCTCTGAGTTGGACAGGTGTCTAACCACTCTCTGGCAAAGTCTCTCAAAGTGTATGGGAAAAGCCTTAGTCTGGTTGCTTCACTAGATACCCCCGGATACTCGATAGTTGCACACATGTCCAGAAATCTTGATACATGAGCGTTGGGATTCTCCGAAACTCTTCCAAAAAATTGTAGCCCATTTTGGAACATGTTGATCACGTCCGTCCTCATGTGGAAGTTTGCTTGACCAAACGCCGGATATACAATACTGGATTGGCTTTTCACGACTGGTGGAACCATGTACTCTCCCATCAACCTAGAGTGTGGTTGCTCTACTCTCAGATTAGCCCCGATGGCTATTTGATTGGGAATTTCTTCTGCAATATCTTTCTCCTTATGTTTTTGGTGTGTTTCCAAATGTTGTCTTTTTCGAAGGTTGAATGTTCGTTCGATCTCCGGGTCAAATTGAGCAAGATCACCGATTCTCAAATTTCGCATACATGTATCTCGAAAAAGTAAGCGGAAACACTAAAAAAATTTAAAAAAAAAACTAAACAAAAAAAAAACAGTAAAATTCAGATTAAAACTAAAATTAACTAAACGTACCAAAAATAGTAGTACCCGGTAACGGCACCAAAAAATTGACCGTTTGAAAACCCGACAAGTGAACGGGATCGTAATCAAGTAATATAGTAGTTTGTAGAGTGTCGAACCTACGAGAACTACGTGTTTTATCGAGTTAAAGTTAAAATAACATTAATCGAATAGTAAATAGGGTTTGAATTTTCTATGCTAATATCTAAACTATCGATTAAATTAGAGAACAATTTAACTAGTTTGATTTCAAATATGTAAATGTATTGCTAAGATGTAGAATCCCCCTCGTTAATCCATTTTTAGTACAACAATTAAAATGACAATTTGTTATCATGAGAGTTGGTCGAAATTTCAAATTTATTTAAAAACTTCTCTCGATAGCAATTAAATATAATCCTATATGTGACATTTTTATATCTCTATAAAAAATGTCAACCTATAACGAGATAGAACATCTAAAAAAACCATGCGAAGCATAAAGGTATATCGCTATCCTTTATCGAACCTCACAATATTTATTACTACGTGCTAACAATTTTATTACCTCTCGATGATAATAAGATCCACAAACAATTCAACTAATGGCCAATTAATTGAAAAGCAATCTAAACCATAATAAACATCCACGAATTCAAACAAATTAACATCAAATTAATTAATACTAAAAATTTCAAAACAAGGGTTCATCTATATCTTTAGCAATGTAAAAATTTAGCCTAACATAACATTGAAATTAAACATGTAAAAGTGGAACGACATCACGGGAAATTGACGAAACGTGAATAAATTTGGATTGCTTCCGAAGCTGCGTCTCTGTTTTCTTTTTCTCCCGGACGCCTTTCCCTTTCATCCTTGTTATATATAAATAATCTAATTCACCAATATTTTAATACAGCTAAAAGTCCAAATTGAGGCCCAATTAATTCCAATGTCCAATTAAATTAATGCTTGCTTTCAAGTCCTCAATTCTTTCATCTAATGCAAGTTGGTCCTTGTACTTTAGATTTTTGCTATTTTTCATCATCCTTTGCTTCCTTTCTTTTCCATTCAAAGATTTTTACCTATTAAATATAAAATACAATAATTTAGAATATATTTCATCAGATGAACTATCATTCTTCATCCTTATACCTTCAGAACTGGTGTCCACGACTCTTTCACATGATGGACGGCTGACATAATCTTTTGATTGTGAAGATATATTAGTCGAACGGATAATGCGACGATGAGGGGTGTTTACGAGTTCATTTTTTGGTACAATGGTCTCGCCGGACTTGGGAGAAGCACCTAACTGTTGGGTCTTGATAGAACCCATTGACAATCGGCGTCTCGATGCAACTGCAACTGGAGTCTCCTCGACATTTTGGAGTACCCATACGAAGCCCAGTGAAGATGTATTTTTTTCAGCCACCATGGTGGAAGATTCATAAAATCTCGACTAATGGTATAATCGAAAGTTGGATGATAAATTAGGCGTCGGGCTAGGGTTTTATACGCTTCACATATACCGAATCAATGAAAAACTGAATAATCAACTGGTTGATTGAATGATATGGTGTGAAATATCATCAGCGTTAAATCCGTAGAAGATCGAATTAGGAATTTGGCATGGAGAAACTTTTGTTAGGTGATTTGGGAGAGATGAAGTTTTGGGGATTTTGGATGCGGAATGTGGAAGGACGATATTTAAGGGATTTTGTTGTTTAATTGATTTTAGTTCGGGTGTGAAAGTTGTATAAGAGTTTAATGACATGATTTTTGGAGAAATCTTGGCTGAGTATTGAAAAGTCAAACATTTGGATACTTTTTCACATTCCATTTTTACTAATAAAAAATAGTATATATGGTTAATAAAAAGTTGAATAGTAAATCTGAAATATTTATTGAAAAATGGGTATGTGGCATAATTTCCTCTTTACGAATTACTATTGGGCCTGCCAGTTTCAGATGGGACAAATGTCATATGCATCATATTTCAATGGGCTATTTGGGGTCAATTACTGTGAATAATATGAAAAAGTGGTTCAAGATCTTCAAGGTAGTTATCCATGTTGACTACGCTATATTTGATGCATATAATTGAGCTACATGCCATGTTGAATAATTTCCTCACTCAGCCCAAATTATCAAGTGCTTACCTTTAGAAAAAATTTATCATCGTCATTTGGCATCTCGATAAAATTTGAGAATGAAAAAGAACTCAATCACAGTAATATGAACACAACACATGCATTCACCTTCAATCTCTCAAATTCCATTGGAAGAGTCACTATTGGCTAGTTTGGTTGCCACTTGCTACTGGAATTTAAATTTCATGCAAAGCTAATATTGTAGCAAGATTTAATGCCATAGCAAGATTTCTATGAAACTAAATTCTTTTACTACCTGCTAACTTTAAACAATTATGCCACTTGATTTATGTGAATGTTCAAATAATTTTCCACTATATGCAAGATTAGAACAGGGAACTATGTAAATGTTCTACAACATCCTTTTTATGTATTTTTTGATCTAAAAATTGTCACTCAGAGGGAGATATTTTGTAAGGCTGTTACAATGCATGCCAAATATCTGTAAAGTTCTAGGCTTGGATCTCTCCTATTCAAAGGCACTTTTGATCATCATCTCTATTATTCGAGCCAAGTTCTAAAACCTCACATTCCCAGGGCTAGCTTGTAAGACCTTATGTCATTGAAGGCGAGTCTTAACTCGTGGATTTCTTATTAGCAGAGGTAACATTTTCATAAGTCATCATTCCTTGAATAAAGGAATATGCATTATTTTAAAGTCCTTGTTCCTTAAAAAAGGAAGAGGCAGATCGACAGACGTTTATCTCTGGTTTCACGAGATGCTTATTTCTCGTCTCTCACTATCGTTGAGCCCAATTGTAAGACCTCTTCATTCCGAGGCCAGACTAACTGTAAGACCTCGTCATTCCGATGCCAGTTTATAAGACTCCGATAGTTCGAGAGCTATTTGCGAAATGTTTATTCTCCGCTACGCCAAATGCTTATCCCTGATTGGAGACCTCATTCTTTGAATAAAGAAATATGCATTATCTTGAAATCCTTGTTCCTTGAAAAAGAAAGAGGCAAATCGCCAGACACTTATCCCTGGCTTCGCGAGATGCTTATTCCTCACCTTTCACTATCGTTAAGCCTAGCTATAAGACCTCGTCATTCTGAGGCCAGTCTAACTGTAAGACTTTGTCATTCTGAGGCCTGTTTATAAGACTCCAATAGTTCGAAAGTTATTCGCGGGATGTTTATTCTCCGTCACGCCAGATGCTTATCTCTAGTTGGAGACCTCGTTACTTGAATAAAGGAAGAGGCATTATTTTGAAATCATCATTCCTTGAATAAACGAAAATGCAGTATTCTTCAAGGTCCTCGTTCCTTGAATAAAATAAGACGTAGTCCTCATTACTTGAATAAGGGAAGAGACATTATCTTGAAACCATCGTTCCTTGAATAAAGGAAGATGCGACATTATCTTGGAGTCCTCATTCAAGAAACAAAGTTCGCAATATGAAATTAAATTTGCACAAGTTCATTAAAAAGAAAAAAAATGCTTGAGAAAGCTCAAACATGTAGTCTCTTCGAAGACGATTTGTCCCTATAAAGAGACGCGTGGGCACTTCGACGGGAAGTTGGATCCCAAAGAGAACCATATTTGTACTCGCGAAGTATGGTACATGCTTTTAACAATAAAGTTGTTAATGAAGCCTCAGCATGGACGAACCACTAAACCTCATACGCAGGAAAGTTATCAATTATAGTAAGCTAAAAATGTTCTTATGAAAGCAAGGTTATCAAAAGATTAAAAATTACCTCTTAGTAACAAAGATCAAAGGGGAAGCCTCTTCATAGATGATCCGTCCCTATAAAGAGATGCGTGGAGACTTCAACGAGAAGTGGATCCTAAGAAGGACCACATCTGCACTCACGAAGTGTGACACATGCTTTTAACAGCTAAAGTTGTTAGGGAAGCCTCAGCATGAGCGAACCACTCAACCCATGCTCAGGAAAATGATAAAAAGGCAAGCGAACTACCTATACTCGTACAAATTATAAACAAAGCCAGACAAAATACTGAAGTACTAAACAGCCTCAGTTCATAAACATTGATGTGTTTAAGATCAACCTATTAAGGTACACGACCTTCTAACATATACAAAATTGCAAGTTTAATTATGTTATTGATGTTCAATATGCATAAGTTCGACATTATTGTCAATTCCATGTTATTATAAGTTTAATGTCACTATACGTCTAATGTTATTATAAAACTGATGTAACTATGAATTTGATATTATTATTGAAGTGGAGTAGGTTCAAATTACACCTGAAGAGCATGACAATACATTAAACAAAAACAGTAAATAAGAAAAGTAACTAACACAAGTACATGAGCTCGAAGAATTTTATTTATTTAACAAATATTCGACTCAGATTTGGGGGACTATTGTGATACTAGCATCTTAGTATCATTATATTATTACTACTAGTATATGCACTATACTTTTATAGTCGAGTACGTACTTTATCGTCATGAGTAATTTGAAAGGCAAATTAACCCCAAATAAAATCAGGGATAGTACTGAGACCCAAAAAAGGTGTGTGCTGCTCAGAAAAAAAAAATCAATGAAGATTCCTTGATATCGTTCCTGACTAAACTATACGAATGCCTCAACCTCGAGAGATGGTGTCTGCAATCCAATATGACAGTGTGTTATATAATTGTACTAGGTCTTAAGAGGCAGAAAACAAATATTATTGTCTCATTCTTCAAACCACGAACAGAATATTTGAAAATTTAGCATGGAAAAAGTCTGTCCATAGCTTCTAATCTTCATGATAAAGATACAAGCCAAGACCAAACCGAGCACATGCTCTGCAAAATGCTATTTCCTCTGCTGCAGCAATGGGATCTGTAATATCTCCATCACCAGGTGATACTGTTCCTGTCGATTCACGATGAGCCTGCACCATTCATTTGTTTCTATAATTAGAAACCAATAAAGATGCTTAAAAGAAAAGATCTATCACATAAATCAATTACTTGCTCCCTTTTTTGCAAGGACTCTACAATTTCTTTTCTGCTCAAATCATCAAAAAGATGGCCAAAGTCGTTGCTGTCCACGTACCACCAATCTTATCAAACCATTCAATTGCACCTCTTCAGGCAATCAAACCAGTAATGACCAATTGCCCATCTTGCATATCACAACGTAAGAATTAAAATAACAAAAAAATTATCAGCACTTTTGTCTTTCCTTACACGTGATGGGGAAAACAATACGAAGACGTCTCAGGTGGACCAACGCACAGGTATTTTTTTTTCTACAATAAACCAGCCAAAGAAACACCTTGGTTCTGTATGTTGGATATTTTCAACATACATGGGACCACACGTTGTATATTAAAATGTGTGGTGCTATCATTTGAAGGATATTGGTCAATTAAGTGATCCGTTAAAGATGTATTATGACTAATGGGTATTAGAATTCATGGAATTATAGTGTAGAGACTGGAATGTTGTTTTA
>CAIGRB010067650.1:30840-52662 GCA_903798255.1 Fraxinus quadrangulata
AAAAAAAATATTAATTTAGTGCCCTGGTGCAAGTCTGGATAGAAGAATTTTATTATTTAAGTGAGATTATTTTATGGACTATTCATTTATTGTGCTTTAAAGATATATCAGGTAAATTCCTAGAGTAGTTAACATCAAATGGGATGGAGATAAACAGCACCTGGAGCATAAAAACTCAGCATGCGGTTAGCCTGGTACCTAGGCAGAAGCGAAAATATCATCATCAGATCCACAACAAAAATCCCCTCAGCAAAAATATTATACTAGTATATAAATTAGAAAATACACGCCCTAAAGAATAAAAATGCAAAAATAACTGGTATACTGTCAATTTTACTTACCAGGGAATAAAGGTTGACTGATTGTCCTGAGTCTTGATGATATTATCAGGGATCCTCTTGTTCAGGTCTCGTAGGATCTCGGCAAGGGGGCGAGTTATGCAGGAGGACTTGTCCAGAGGAACCACGTAATTCAAATCGGGTGTCGCCGCCTTCTTACTGCAATTGCCGTCGCCCCCGCCAATACTGTTACGGTACAGCGCTGACATGCGGATCTTTAGCGTCCTCAAGGGAGTGTTAAAACGAAGTTCGACCGTCCCGAACCGCTGATTTGGCAGCCAAGTCGCTGGAAAGCAGACCTCCGTCACCGGCAGTGCATAATTAAGCAAGTGTACGGCCATTGCCGACAGCCACTAGCAACTTAATCTACCCAACACATAGTTTTCTGGTCCCTTCTAGTACCCATTACTTTATTGTAATTCCACGAAGTGCCCTAAGGTTAGCCTATTGCAGTTGTTGGGTTCCTATTCTAATTATTTTGACATGTAAGTACTCCGTTTTATAATTTACGGCGATTTTGTCCTTTCTCTTGTAAATCCATATTTAGCATATTCTAAAACACACCAATCTTGTTCTAAATATGTCTTGACACCTAATAGGTCCTCAAAAAATCACAAGTCAAAGAGTGTGTACAAGCCACAAAATTTGACCAACATCTTTTTCCTATTACTGAAAAGTAACAATTTGTTACCTTAGAAATCCCCCAGTTGTTTGGCTATCAGAAAGAATACTCATCTTCCTTTTGGAGCTGTAAAATTTGCTCTTACCCTCTGATAAGTACATTTTTGTACACTTATTTGGACTATATTACTATGATTTTATGTTGTTTTACTATTGAATTTTACTTAATTTAGGTTAATTTTATTTCATTTCAGTTTTGGATCCGTTTCTAAGCAAGTGGAAAAGAAGAAAATGATCAATTGGCCAATGGACGGAAGTTTGGGGACTAACATGCATTTGAGTAAAAGTTGAAGTACTAAAAATTGAAGTAGTTTGATGTTAAGGACCAAGATGGAAGAAAGAACGAAGAAAATAGTTGAAAGGAAAATTCGCGAAATTTTTATGAGTGGGCAGCTGCCCAATTATATTGGACAGGCAATCGCCCGACTCTAAACCTTAATAGCAGGGGCAGTTTTCTATGTCTTGGCGGCCGCCCCATTTTATATTGGGCGCATGTTCAGGCCAAATCAGCAAAAAAAATAAATTCTGATTTCCTAATTTGATTTCAACATTTATGGAAACAAATCTTGAAACGTCTTTTAAAGACCTAAGACCATCATGAATTGAGCACTACGCATTATAGCACATTCTAAGAGCTTTTGGGAGCATGGAATGAGGCAAGAACACGAAGATCGATTCCGAGACTCGAAAATTCAATTCAAGCATTATTTGGGTGAAGTCGATTCTTCAATATTTCTTTTGTTTTCTTCTTCACAATATGTTGGGCTAGATTTATTTGTGCTAGGAGAACAATGAACCGTGTAATATGAATTTTTACTCTTTAATTTTACATACTTGACATTGAAAACACGTTTTTGGATAACGAATGATTTTCTTTTCTTCACAATTATTGTGCACGGTAGTTGTGTGAATGAAAATCTTTATTTTTACATATTTGACATTGAACACATTTTTGGATATTGAATGATTTATATGATCTTCTTTTCTTAATAATTATTGTACACGGTAGTTGTATGAATGTGGTGACCTATTTTATAAATTCGAAATAAGGGAAATATGTTCGACGTATATAAATTGTCATATGATCATATAGGGAATAGAAATATACCGTTATTTCTTATGTGAATCTTTAAATGTTCATAAAAATTCATATATTCTTATATGTTTGCATCCATTATAGAAATATAGTTGAGTCATATATAAGAGTAAGTTTAACATTATTCGAGAGAGATTGTTAAATAAAATAAAAACATTAATTCGTCAAAATTCAATCGTGTTATCAAAGTGTAGAACTAAGGTTAAAAATGATTATTGCATGGGAATTCGAGATCCTAGTGTTTTGTCATTTATTAAACGTATCAATTTGTATTTAATATAATTTGCATTTAGTTTAGTTAATTTACTCATAATTGTATAAGTATATTAATTTATTCATAATTTTGTCATAAACAAAAAAATCATATTATTTTTGTTTCGGTTAATGTCGCAATAATTAAAGTTGAACTAATCAATCTCTGTGGGATGATACTTGGACTTAAAATCCACTTTATTACTTATTAACGAACCGTACACTTGCAGTGATTTTAATTCGAATACTTTCGTGAACACCCTCCATGGAAGAAAAGATCTCCCTACAATTTCAAGAATTGCACTTCTTTACACCAGATTTTCAGAATATCAACATGCGCGTATATGAACTGTACAGACTACCTTAAATGTGAGAAGTATCCTTTTGATCATGTTTCCAAATTTTAACATGCCTATATTAGATCTTCAACTCCTTTATGCTTTGAAAGTTCAAATCCAAATAATTGAAGCCGTTTCATCTTCAATCACTTACGAAATAACTCTTCATCACCAAATGTTATATAGAATCCAAAATCACTCTTTGGATTTTGCTATTTCTCAATAAATAGAAGATGCTCTAATTCTTCAAATGGATACTGAACATGTTCCTAGTTGTACTTAAGTTCTAAGACAAATCTCACATGTTGAATTGCAAAACTCATTCCTGAGTCTTGGATCACGAGTTATGAACAAACTCATAAATCTACCAAGGAATCTACTCCCATACAGTTAACCCAACATTAATTCAGGAAGAAATCTAATGGATTGTTGAAATCTATTTCAAAAAAGATCAATCCCCAAAACGACCACCTTACTTCCCAATCCAATTATGATATTTCTATATATGCCTTTAATTCTAATGGATGGCCTATTTATTGCAAAACAGATGAAAAAGGCCTTAATTTCTGGGACGTTTGTTTTTGTTATGATTATATGATGAAGTTGACGATGAATTTTCTCCTCCTAGGCGAAGCAGGCCAAAGAAAAGCAGTCAACAAAAACTACATAAAGCCTTTAAAAAAAAGGAACCTACGGCTCGTTTGCTTGGAGAACCTTCCAAAAATTTTGATTATTATGTCAAATTTACTCCACCTCTCACGAACAATGATTCGATTGTGTCCCTCTGGATGGGAAGAAGATGATAATAATAATGTTTGCAGAAAACATAAGCAATGGGATTGGGAAGATCATAAGGACAGCCGTAGTTTATCACATATTAAAGCTGAACATGTAAATATGTTTCATCCACCATCGAGTCCTACTCCTCCAGAGAGCTTTGAGAAGGATAATTCTAACTATATGTGGAAAGTTAAAAACCCAATTGCTAGAAAAGTTGATGGATCAGTTGAAAGTAGTTCTCCAGCAGAAGCAGTATTAAACTGGCTTCTGAAAATACAGTCGGACAAAATTCACTTCTACAAAAAATTGATGAAAGTTAACAAAGGATTGAAAAGACTCTTAAACAACAAACTACTACCCTACTCGCTCCAATTGAAGCCTGTAGGAAAAGAATCGAAACAGTCCATAGTGAAATTACGTCCCTCTTAACCCAATGACTCCCTTTTGATACATAAGAAAAAGAAATCAAACAACTAAAAACCCAATTGACCGTCGTGGAATCCCAAACTTTATACCCTCCAACATGGTATCCTTTCTCAGTACCACGATCCTCATCAGATAGCCCATATAGCCTAAATGGAACCCCAAAAAATTATGAAAACATCTCTCTTCACTGAATACAACAGAAAACAAGACCTCCCAAAAGACCATCTCCGAAACCACCCATGACCTCAGATGTTCTCTCTCAAAACCCCCACAAATGATTATCAAAAATCCAATCTCTGCTCTCCTAGAGAGATGTAAAAATTAAAACCCACCTACACTCCAACTTTTACTCATCATCCAAACTATTGAAACCAACTCCGAGTCCTATGAATCGTCTTTTTCAAATGGGGATTATCAACCTTTGTATATGGCTGATGAAGTATAAAAGAGTCCCAGTCAAAAAGTTGAAGAACCATCTTTAGAAGGACATTCTGGAAAATTTGGAAACAATGATAATGAAATACTCGATGCTAATGAAAATCAATCAATTACAAATAATTACTATTCTCACAATGGAAATTTATTTGTAAAGTTCACCCTTTATGATATACCGCCTTCCCAATGGAGATCCAAATTACAAGAGACGCTAGCATGGGGCACGACAGAATTAACAATGCTCAATATGACTGAAAATCTGGTCATAAGAGGAATCCTGGCAAGATTCACCGGATTTCTGAAAAGATTGAATTATAGCCCATGGAGATTACATGCAACGAAAATGAATGAATGATCAATCAATTGATTTCTTCTTTAATGATCTGCACTGAAAATTCCGCAAAAAACCATATCACACAAAAGAAAAGGCCTGTGAAGAATTTTTTAAATAGAAGTGTTGCTCTTACAAGCTTAAAGACTTGGACACACACTTTAAAGAAGTCATGAAGAGATACTATATCTTTGAAGAAATAGATTATCACAATCTCAAGCAAGCCTATCTTGAATCTCTTCCACAAATGCTTGGTCAAGAAACTTACAGAATGATGGAATTAAAAGGACAAATGATATCTCAGACATCCATTGGAACAATCCACGACTGGGTATTAAAGACCTTGAAAAAACTAACTAAAGAGATTTTTTCAGAGACTTTAATTTAAAGGGTAAGCAATTCGGCAAAGCCTGTGACTAGTCATATCTGAGATAAATGCCTATATAAAGATGGGGAATGTGATTGTTCAAAACCCAAGAGATTCAAAAGTAAAAATTCAAAGTTCACAGAAGAAGAAAAGAATTTTCCAGACTTCATTTCAAAAGAAAACGATTTTTCAGAATAAAGTTTTCAAAAATGAAAGGAAACAAATATTTCGTATGTGGAAATGATGGTCACTTTTCAAAAAAATGCAACAGCTAAAGAAAATAAAATATCATTTATTAAATTCTTTCAGCAACACAAGTTGATTTTCATGAAGACGATTTGGAATCTTTATTTTCAAAAGAAGATAATTAGTCACCAGAAACAGTTTTTGCTCTTGAATATCATGATAATAACTGTACTGATAGGAGTAGTGAAAGTGTACAAGAATGTTTTGACATCCAAGAAGACTTTGGAATAGAAGTTATAAATCTTTCTTTTACAGTCCCAATGATTAACGTTAAGATTTTTCCAAGAAAATATGAAATGCCCATTGTAGTAGCAGCATTGCTTGATGCAAGAACGACATCCTCAATTCTTAATCCAACCATACCCCCACAAAACATGTGGAAAAAAACACCAAAAAATTCTTCCTAACAGCCAATAATGAGTACTTCACTATTGATCTCATTAGTAAACCTATCCAAATTCAAATTTTCCCACAACTCAGCATCACACACAAATTACTAGAATCATCGTTATCTAGTTATTGATTTTGATATTATCAAACAGTTATGGGAAAAAAGAGTTGTCGAAAACCCAGATTTCTTCATAGTCCTGCCCTTTAAAAGAATTGAGGATGTTAATCCACTAAAGACAAGTCATACTCGAATGAGTCCAAAACATTTGGAACTTGCAAATAAGGAATTGGCCCAATTACAATCAGAAGGACTTATTTAGCCAACGACTTCTTAATGGGCATGCCAAGCCTTTTATGTCAATTAGAGAAGTGAACAAGTTAGAAAAAAAATTAAGATTAGTCATTGATTACAAGCCACTGAAAATTTTTCTTGCAGATGACAAATTTTTCCTTCCTAACAAGAGAAGATTTCCTTCCTAACAAGAGAACAATGTTTATGAACTTGGAGACGATAAAGATCTTAAATTTGGCTTAACAGTATGATTTTGACAACTTGGAATCAAACTAGAAGATAGGCACAAGACAGCAATCTGTATTTCAAATCAACATTTTCAGCATTCTGTAATACCTTCTTTATTTCAAAAGGAAATGGTGAAGATTTTCCAACCACTTCTCAAAACAGCATTGATCTACGTTAATGACATTCTCTTGTTCTCTGACAATATAGATATCCTTGAAGTACTCCTCCAAAGAATTTACAGATTTTGTCACAGAATATAGTATCATGCTATCCAAAAAAAAAAAATTTATCATTGCAACGCCATAAATTGGTTTTCTGGGAATGCATATCAAAAATGAAAAATATTCCTCACATCCATGACAAGTAGACTGATACATAACTATGAGCATTTTTAGATATTGTCTGATAAAGCTTTTAATAAAATTTGATAAAACACGTGGTTGAAAAATTAATAAATGTTGTAGGTGAAATATGTTATTGAAATTAATTGTTATGTTGACTTTAAATTTTTAACAAGTTTTTAAGCTATAACAAACAAGCACTTAATGGAAGTAACCTTTTTTTTTTTCTACTTTTGAAATTGCCAAGTGAAAAAAGAGTTTTTGCCCTTGTTTGGTAGAATAAGATTTTGATAAATGTTGATGAAATATGTGGTTAAAAAATTTTAAATTTCATAAAATATATATTTAAAATTAATTGACTTTCAATTAAAGTACAATCTAGATTTTAATTCATAAAATTATTTTATTGAAAAAATAATTTTCAGCGAATGAAAATTGCACCTGGGTAAAAGAACGCAATCATGATACGTATACATAAAGAATGAGACCGGAACAACTGCATGTCGAAGAATGGTGGGTCCCACTTAAAATTGATCGACGGCCGTCAGAGTCCAAAACACGTCACTCGGTCCATTGAATTTACGATTTACACTCACTCATAGGGAAGTCTCCACACCAACTTGCATATTTTATATTGGATTTGAATTCAGACAGCTCCCCGGCGAAGATGTTTTCGCCGGAGCTCCAGCCGAGGGCCTTCCGTCCACACATATCTTCCTCCTCGAGCGCCCCCTCTTTCCCCAGTACCTCCTACAACGGCGACCAAAACCCTAACCCTAGCCCTAGCCCCAGCTCTTCCTCCTCCTCCATCTATCATGGCACCACCAACAGCCGCCGCAGCTCTTCCGTCAAGAATTCCCGATTCTCGCCGTCTTCCTTCTTTCACAACGCCAGAATCGCTATTGCCCTGATACCATCCGCCGTCTTCCTCCTAGACCTTGGTGGAACCCCGGTCGTCGCCACTCTCACCGTCGGCCTCATGATAGCCTACATCCTCGATTCCATCAATTTTAACTCCGGTTCGTTCTTCGCAGTCTGGTTTGCTCTCATTTTCGCTCAAATCGCCTTCTTCTTCAGCTCCCCCCTCTCCCTCACATTCAATTCCATCTTCCTCGCTTTCCTTGCCGCTTTAACTTGCGCGTTGGCCAATTTCCTAATCGGTGTTTGGGTTTCCCTTCAGTTCAAGTGGATTCAAATCGAATACCCCACCATTGTAATCGCACTGGAAAGGCTCTTATTCGCCTGCGTTCCCCTCATTGCCTTGGCTCTTTTCACATGGGCTGTAGTCTCTGCAGTTGGCATGGTAAACGCAGCATTTTATGTCATCGTTTTCAATTGTGGTTTCTATTGGCTTTATTCAATTCCTCGGATATCATCCTTTAAGTCAAAGCAAGATGTGAGTTATCACGGGGGTGAAGTTCCAGACGACAGTCTAATTCTAGGACCGCTTGAGAGTTGCGTGCACACTATGAGTCTATTGTTCTTCCCTCTATTCTTTCACATTGCGTCACATTACCCTGTTATATTTTCATCAGCTGATTCAGTTTGTGACTTGTTCCTTCTTTTTTTCATTCCCTTTTTGTTTCAACTTTATGCATCGACTAGAGGGGCACTATGGTGGGTCACCAAAAATGAGCACCAGTTGCAGAGTATTCGATTAGTCAATGGTGCTATCGGTTTGGTTGTCATCATTATTTGCTTAGAGGTCAGAGTTGTTTTCCGTTCCTTTGGGCGGTACATACATGTTCCACCCCCGCTAAATTATCTGCTTGTCACCGTTGCAATGCTTGGAGGGGCAGTGGCTGCTGGTGCTTATGCACTTGGAATGATTTCTGATGCTTTCAGCTCTCTAGCATTCACTGCGTTGGCTGTAATTGTCAGTGCTGCTGGAGCTATTTTGGTTGGCTTTCCTATTCTGGTATGCATTTCATACTCAATGGCTTGTTCTATTTCAAATTTATGTACCGATTGAGGCTCTAATAACTTTAGAAACCCAATGAAACTACAGTCCACACTCCAAAGATTATTAAGTATTAGGGATTAATTATAACTTTCTATTTTTACTTTAATGGACAGGTATACTTCATTATATCCATGACTATGCATGCACAATTTGTTGGAATGCGGAAGCGGAATTATCCAGAAATTAATTTTTTTCTCTAATTCAATAAACAAGATAGATGATCAATTTTAGAATTGGATTTGAATCACAGACTTTCAGCTTTTTGGATCACGAGTTTTCAACTTTTAATTGCAAGAACTTGGTACTTCAAACAAGCCTTCTATGGTATTCTCCAAAGTCAAGATTACACCGGTGGGTGGGCACATTTTAATTAAATCAAGAAACTAATTCTTGGATTGGACAAAAAGAAAATATGATTTTTCTCACTTTCTCCAAATTTGAACACTATGAAATTATGTATTATTATTGTTGTAAGATTTTTATGTCCATCTAATCTCTATTTATAGAGTTAAAGATGTTCCATTCCATGTAGAATAATAATTCCAATATCAAATAGGAGTCTTAATTAAAACTCCTAATTGGATTTTAATTAAAGTCCAAATCCAATTAGTTTACATTTAATTACATGTGTAGTTCTAGAACTTCAATTACAATTATAATTAAGTTTACAACTTTTATGGTAATTACAAGGAAGTACAAAACTTTATTGTAATTACAATTAAGTCCAAAATTATTATAATTATCGTAATTAAGTTCAAATACTTTATAGAGCTACTACAAGGACCTGATCGAACATATATTATCCAAACTCCAATAATTAGATTTTGTTTAGTCGACCTTAGATCACTCAATCTAATTATTAGTCTTTGTTTTTTCCACTAAAGGCAAAAGACTGAACTCTCGGAGTATATAAGATCACCGAATCCAATAAATATATAACACTTTCTTCTAACCTGCCGTATATGTATTTTATCCTTGTCAGATATTTGATAATTAGGTACGAGTATAAATGATCGTTTTGCCCATCTAATTATTCTCGCTAACTTAAGTACTATTTTCCTCAACGGTCTTGTGAACAAATCACAGATGTCGAAATTTAGCCGTTTATAAACACCCAGCTCAGATTTTAGCCGTTCAACAAAAAATATTTAAGTAGTCACTCTACCCATTTTTTAGGGCGACGATTCCTGACACGAATTCATATAAATCATAAAATCATTAAAATCACGAAAATATATAGATAATTCTGTCAAGGGATTTAGATAAAAGACACAGTGGTCAAGTGGAATTTAATTCTCCGCACGGTCATGCTATATAATTAAACTCAACACGTGGTCCATTCAATACACTACAAGTGTACTAACGTCATCTTTAACTATTTCTGTGATAGGGACAAACAACAAACTCAAATAGTGAATCGGTTAACACTACAAACTTCCAGTATAAAGTGTCAACTCTTATACATTGGTAGTGAACAAATTATTTATGATCAAAATATAAGTTGTCTCACATTATACTTTTCAACGCAAATACCCAATTTATATCATCGCAGTGATCATATACACTTTAATTCACATGCTCAATAATGAATTAAATAAAAAATAATGTTATTTAATATAAGAATATTACATCAGCAAAACTATACTATATGGCACACAACCCAACACAATTGACATACAGGACTATCTTACTTTATAGTTTTACATCTCAATGTACAATTTTTATTTTATTTATTTTTTGCATATAATTCTTGGGTCCAAAAGGATAATCACATTTATAGCCCAAAAGGATAATCACATTTATAGCCATTACCACTCACTCTCTAAAACAACGAAAGAATTCTACAGTTATAGTTCGTTAAAGAAAATGCACGATACATCTTTGAAGAAAACTTTCAAAGTATTTTATAGAAATTGCATATAAAAATATTCTAGCTAAACCTCAAAAATGATCAACAAAGTCCAACCATATATTTATGTGTAAATTATCAATGTGATGCCCATAGACATGAAAATAAAAGGAGCATCACATTTTAGTAGTTCCCTTGGTAATTTTATTTTTATTTATTTTTAATTAATTAATTAATTTTTTTTCTATTGAATCTATAGGCGCTGGGGATTAACACATGATGTTCATTAATAGTAAAATGGAAGGGAGAAGAAAAAAAGAAAAACTGAGTTGGGTGGGAGAGTTGTGTATTAAGAGAGAGAGAGTGAAAGGGAGAGATTCTTAAATAAAGAAATGGTTGTTTGTATGCTCCTATTCAATATAAAATGGTAAACTAATAATGTTTCAAGAACATAAGAGGGATAACCTAACTTGGCTAGATTAATATTTGTTTATTCATCTTGTTGAAACCTGATACTGCGAAATGTGATAGTGTTTCCATGTAAAATATGCTCCATATCTCTCAAGTCTCAATTGGATATTCATTATTAGTTTCCCTTAGTAATTGATGATTGAATTTAATTTTCGCAAATATATTGTGAACTGCATTGAAATTTCATTAGAGTTTCTCTTCTAGTAACTAATAACTTTATTTTTTTAATGAAATGATTAAGCCCCTGTTTGGTCCGGATTAAAATCTAATTTTAATTCTAATCAAAATCAAACATTCAATATTAACCACATCTTTCATGGGTCCCACAACTTTTCAACCATATATTTCAAAAACTGTTATCACAATCTACTAAAATTTTAATTTTAATCCCACCAAACACCTTCTTAATATTAATTATTAGGTACTAGAAGTCTTAATCTGGATTTGCTGAATGTAGTTTTTTCTGCTATTTTCATTGATTATTAAGTTACTGAATATTAACCACTAAACCATCAAATGTATTACTAGTTTTATATAATTTGTGTGGATAATAAGCCCCCTTTTTTAGCTCCATTCTATCAAAACTCATTTTTTCTCCTAATAAAATAATTTTACACCTAATCCCAAAACTTTTTCCTACTTTTTAACCACACATTCTCAATTTCACTATTACAAAACCTATTTTCTAAAAAAGGGGGATCAAAAACACCCTAGGATTCCTTTCCAACAATTTTTTCTTCACGCTATTTGGTTGAGATATATTTCTGCTCTCCTTTTGTCCTTCCACGCAGTTTAATAAAAACTGAAGATACCTCTCTCTATAAATACTTTTTATAAACATAAAATCCATCTTTCTCCTGACCTTTCTCCCAACTTTTGGCTCTTCGAATGAAACTTGGCTTGACGGCAAAGGATATATGAGATCGATTAAAGTACATAGTTGAAATATTACTGTGCTGTGAGGTGCCTAACTTGCATTATCAATATGAGATGTATTCAATTTGTTGAAGTGCAATAACTAAGAGTGTGTTTGGCTGTGCTTAGAAGCACCATTTTGAGCACTGCCAAACAAGCTATAGGTTTCTCTACCTTCCTGTGTGTGCTTAGATAAGAACTCCATTAGTCACCCTTAAGCATATATATACATATATGTATGTATGTATTCATCATTCGTAGATCCATTCATGCATATGATTTCATCAAATAAATAAACTGGTTCCCTTAATGGATTTTGTTTGTGTTGGAAGCTTTAGAATTGTAAGTAGGTTAAAAGAACTCCTAACTCTTGTTTATGGGCCGCGAGACATTTTGGCAGAGATTTCAATGTCTTAACAATCCTAAAAAAAAAAAAATAGGGAAGAAGACTTATGATGGTTGTTAATCGGGAACTGGCTGACAAAGCTAATTTACATTATGATGCGGCTCTTTAGTAGTACTGTAGTAGTAAAGTATAATTTTTTGATTGAAGCTTTTTACTTCATGCTGCAGTTCCTCCCGCTCCCCTCGGCAGCCGGGTTTTATTTGGCTCGCTTTTTCACCAGGAAGAGTCTATCATCGTACTTTGCATTCGTTGTGCTTGGGAGCTTGATGGTCATATGGTTTGTGATGCATAATTATTGGGACCTTAATATTTGGATGGCGGGCATGTCATTGAAATCTTTCTGTAAGCTTATAGTTGGTAGCATTATCCTAGCAATGGCGGTTCCTGGTTTAGCTGTTCTTCCTCCAAAACTTCATTTCTTGACAGAGGCAGGATTAGTCGGGCATGCTTTGTTGCTATGCTATGTAGAAAATCAGTTTTTCAATTACTCAAATGTGTACTACCATGGTATGGATGATGATGTGATGTATCCAAGTTACATGATTACCCTGACTACGTTAGTGGGTTTAGCTGTTGTCAGGAGACTTATGGTGGATAATCGCATTGGACCAAAGGCAGTGTGGGTGTTGTCGTGCCTGTACATCTCGAAGCTCTCAATGTTATTTATGCCATCAAAGGCTGTTTTGTGGGTTTCAGCTGTTCTCTTATTAGCAGTCTCTCCTCCACTCCTTCTGTACAAGTATCTACTGGAACTTTTTGATTGTCACGATTACCATTTTTGCATCATGTCACTAGTTGAGCATTTTAAATATTTTGCAGGGACAAGTCAAGAACAGCCTCAAAGATGAAACCTTGGCAAGGTTATGCTCATGCTGGTGTGGTTGCTATGTCTGTGTGGTTTTGTCGTGAGACAGTCTTTGAAGCTCTTCAATGGAGGAATGGTAGACCTCCATCAGATGGTTTGCTTTTGGGCTCTTGCATTGTTTTGATGGGATTGGCTTGTATACCTATAGTCGCTCTCCACTTCTCCCATATCATGGTATTAATTTGATTGTCATCTTCTGTTTTTCTCTTTTTAGCATAAATTTCTGTGCTACTGGATTAGCAAATTGTTCACGTGTTTCGTACTGTAACTCAATTAATAACTATATAATTATAAAAAAATTGGTTTTCATTTTACTTTTATTGACGGGATGTCTATGTTACTTAAGATGTTAAGACTATGACACATCATTATTTGTCGGTTGTTTTAGAAAAAAGTATTTTGGTGGCTAGAGCTTTAAAGTTTCAATCTATTATGTAATAACATATCAACAGGACGGTGGATGCTATCATAATCTGCATGTCTTATCTGATCCTTGGCTGATGGAGTCTAATTTATTTCTCTTTCTTCTTTCGTTTAGATTTGATTCAGACTAAGTGGCATTTGATGCAGCCTGTTGAAATCGTGTCTCTTGTATCATAATATTTCAATTGCGGCATCCTAAAAGATAGTGATGATAATCTTTAGAGAATAGGTTTTATTTTCCAAGCCCTGTTAATATAGTAGTTGAAATGTTGCTAAGTTAAATCCTTTTCTTCCTCCTTTCAGTCTGCAAAGAGAAGTTTGGTGCTGGTTCTGGCTGCAGGTGTGCTGTTTATCCTGATGCAGCCACCAATTCCAGTGTCATGGACATATCACTCAGACCTAATCAGATATGCTCGTCAATCTGCTGATGACATCTCCATATATGGCTTCATGGCAACGAAGCCTACATGGCCATCTTGGTTGCTTATTGCAGTTATCCTTCTCACTCTAGCTGCTTTTACCTCCATAATTCCCATTAAATACATTGTTGAGTTGAGGACTTTTTACTCCATTGCCATGGGAGTTGCTCTTGGAATTTACATATCTGCAGAGTACTTCCTCCAGGCAGCAATATTGCATGCCCTTATTATTGTCACCATGATCTGTGCCTCTGTATTTGTGGTCTTCACTCATTTACCATCTGCCTCAAGCACAAAGATCCTGCCATGGGTATTTGCACTGATTGTGGCCCTCTTTCCTGTAACTTATCTACTGGAGGGCCAGGTTAGAATTAACAAGAGCATTGTTGGAGAAATTGAGATTGGAGATCTGGGGGAGGAAGACAACCAAGTAGCAACGCTACTGGCTGTTGAGGGTGCAAGGACTTCTCTTCTTGGTTTATATGCTGCAATCTTTATGCTTATAGCACTGGAGATAAAGTTTGAGTTGGCTTCGCTTATGCGAGAAAAGGTCGTAGAAAGGGGTGGACTTAGACATGGTCAATCTGTTCAAAATAGCTTGGCTAGCGTCCCTCCAAGATTGAGGTTCATGCAGCAACGCAGGGCCTCTATTGCACCAAATTTCACCATTAAGAGAATGGCTGCTGAGGGAGCCTGGATGCCTGCAGTTGGTAATGTTGCTACTGTGATGTGCTTTGCAATATGTCTCATCTTAAATGTCCATCTCACCGGCGGCTCGAACCGCGCTATATTTTTCTTGGCTCCTATCTTGCTGTTGCTTAACCAGGACTCAGATTTCTTTGCTGGTTTTGGGGATAAGCAAAGGTACTTCCCAGTTACAGTAGCTATCTCTGTGTACTTGGCGATGACTGCCATATATAGCATGTTGGGAGACGTATGGCATGGAAACACAGGATGGGGCATGGATATAGGGGGACCTGATTGGTTGTTTGTAATGAAGAATCTGACCCTCCTTATCCTCACACTCCCAAGCCATATTGTTTTCAATCGATTTGTGTGGAGCTACACTAAACAGACTGACTCGATGCCATTGCTTATAATGCCCCTCAATCTGCCATCAATTATAATAACGGATATTATCAAGATCAAGATTTTGGGGCTGCTTGGAGTTATATATTCATTGTTGCAGTATCTGATTTCCAGACAGCAATATATATCAGGGTTGAAGTATATTTAGGCAACAATATTTGTGCTGTATGAATATCATTTTGGCAATTTCCAAGTGTGAACCTTGCAGGGTTTACTTGTACCTCTTTGTTTCTTAATTTACACGAGTTTTTTGTTTAATGCTTAGGAGCCAGGTCACACAACACAGGTGGTAAGGTCTTCCGTTTCTGATTAGCTATCATGACAGACTGACAAAATTCTTTTATATGACCCTTGAGATTGAGTTTATTTGTAGATACATTCTTTCCGCAAAATGTGAAGAGAATGATAATCATTCTGTGCTAGAGGAATGTTGGTTTCTAGTTCTATCCTCACCTATATTTTCTCTTCTCAACCTTGGAAAATATCCTGAATTATGCATTCTCAAATGTGGCCGTGTGTTGAGGAATTTGTGTTGAGTGTCCTCCAAAAGCTCGATCTCTATGCCTCGTTAGTTACATGCCCAATGGGACAATATCTTCGATTCCATCCATGGCATGAACCGAAGTGCTGACCAACCCACAACTGACAGATTCGCCATGATTAAAGACAGTAGAGAGTGGAAATAACGATTGTCTCAACCAAAGAATAATACATACTGTATAGTAACTTCAAAAGTGGCTTTCGGCAACCAACTAGTAGGAGAAGGCCTTGATACAGTAGAAAATAATAAGGTTTGGGCTACTCTCTCTGTTGACAGTTTATATGAGAATACAGATACTAGAAAGTGGCAATTGTCTCAACCAACTCCTCACTATCACTATTAGATAATATTCTCTACTAGCGAGAGGTCACTCTCTACACTTAATAACTAAGAGAGGTCAGCTACGTGGATGGAGTAACAAGACTTTTTTTTTTTTTATTTGTAAATGTAAAATTATATTGATCAAAACAATGTTAAATGCCAAGAGTAAACATATTATCTTGAGCAAGACCTCCGTATACGATTCAAATATTATCACAATTCCTTCCATAAATGAGAATACTAAAGTTAAATGGCACTTCAGGCATTGATTGGTTTCTGCTTCCGGGCTTGTATGATTGTATAATCTGGGAAATAACCGACTCAACACCAAAACATATATAATCACTACCCTCTTAAAAGAAAGAGCTTGGTTTTCACTGTTCATTTCAAAATATTACTCATATATTACTGTAGCACTAGAATCCAAGCCTCAAATGTTGACTATTCAACCATGGAAATAAAGTTTTATGACTTGGAATAAAGTTTTATGCCGAAATAAAAATATTTTGAACCAGCCTCAATTGTTTACTATTCAACCTTATCACTTTGGAATGACGTATTGTATGGAAACCATGCATTTATGTTTTCAATGCAATTGACTTCTCATATTTCTTGCGCCTGAAGTCTTATGAGAGGCTTTTGGACATCGACCATTAATATATGGACACTATTGAACCCTATCACAGACGTATTCTATGGAAACCATGCATTTATGTTTTCAATACAATTGAGTTTTCATATTTCTTGCCCCTGAAGTTTTATGAGAGTTTTTTGGACATCGACCATTAATATGTGTACACCTTATAGCCTCAATTGTTTACCATTCAACCCTGTCACCTTAGAATGATGTATTATATGGAAACCATGCATTTATGTTTTCAATGCAATTCATTTTTCATATTTCTTGCCCCTGAAGTTTTATGAGAAGCTTTCGCACATTGTCTGTACCATTAATATGTGGACACCTTAGCCCTCAATTGTTGACTATTAAAGTTGTCCATTAAGTATTATGCCGATCGGGACACGTTGTATTCCTTGCACATTAAGTGTTATCATTACATGGGTACGTGTAGAGTTATTACTCACTGGTGAATTGCCACGCAACCAAATGTATGCGTTTGTGAACAAATATTTATGTAAAAAGTTGTACATCGTACATCTATTTAATTTTTTGTTTTTCCATGACAATCTTTCATAAAGAAATAGGGCATGATTTGTATATTTCCCCACAGAAGATTTGAGTCGCTCAATCACCTTCCCTTAACGTCCTGAATCATTAATATATTCAGCTCTCCATCTACTCCATATTTTCATTGGTTGCCGATCGATTTCCTCCACAGAATCAGGCAAATTCTTGTCGACTCCTCGTTTCATATGAAAATGTATATTTTAGTCATACTGAGAAGTGTTTGCATACATGTTTTCAATTACAGATAAGTTGAGGATTCTCTGAATATATAGATTACACTATGTCTGGTAATGAACATCATAGTGTGAACATAGAAAACACTTATCAAAATACACCTACTGCCGCAATTGCAATAGAACCATATGTTGATTCAATCTGTCACCAACAAACTCGACGACATGTAGATAGGACGAAACAAATTCAAACTCGACAAACCGATCGTCGTAAAAGGGTACCCAATTCTACGTTGTCGGATCAACGTAATTCCATTTCTACATATGCAGCTAATTCTGAATCTGAAATTCCTATTGTAAAATAGGAATCAATTATCCAATTTCATCCTACATCACAAAGAAGTTTTGATTTATCGAACATACCACTTAGTCCATATGTATTACCTTTATCTTCCGACTGCCAATATTGTGGTGCACGAAAATTTTATCGAGAAAGTAAAGGATTTTGTTGTTGTAATGGAAAAGTAAAAATTTCGATACCTGATTTACCTATTGAATTATACGATATGTTTAGATCTAACAAATGTACATGTATAGAGTTCAAAAAGTTTTCACGTGGGTATAATAATCATTTTGCTTTTACTTCATTTGATGTAAAGTACGATAAATATCTGTTTAAAGAGTACAAAGGTATTTATACATTCAGAGTTCAAGGACAAGTGTACCATTATATAAATGAACTGATTCCAAAAGAAAATATTCCTACCTATATGCAGTTATATTTTTACGATATAGATAATGAAGTTGAAAATCGTATGAAAATTTCAAAAATTTTTGTTGAAAGTACTTTGATTATATTAATGGAAATTCTTAAAGTAAATCCATATGCTAGATTTTTTAAATCTTTAAGTAATATGACTAATTTAGAAGACCATCAAATACAAATAAGATGTGATCCAGAACTTGATCAAAGAGTTTTCAATACTCCTTCAGCAATACAATACATTCTACAGAAGACCTTATTGAGAAAGAGTCATCAGGTTTATATAAACAATTTTTTTTTCTTATCTTATTATATATTTTCCGTTCATGAGTTTATTGAATATTTTACATTAATGTGATTTCTTATTTCTTTATTCTTTTCACAGTGCTTAATGAAACAAAGAAACGATGTCATATTTCTTATCGTGAATATTATTCGTACAAGTTACAGATTCGACATTCTGGTAAGTGTGTTCTACTTCATGCTGGTAGACTTTTTCAACAATATATTGTAGACATGTACGTTAAAATCGAGACCACTAGATTAGACTACTTTCGTAACAATCAAAAATAAATTCATGCAGAACTTTATCAAGGTATTATAGATAGTGTTAAAGATGTGGAAACTAGAGGACATAAAATTGGAAAGAAAATTATCCTTCCACAGAGCTTTACATGTGGTCCTAGGGACATGTTACGAAGATATTTAGATTCGATGGCTATTGTACAACGTTATGGAAAATCGAATATATATTTAACGGTAACATGTAATTCAAATTGGCCAGAAATTAAACAAGAGTCGAAACACAACGATGGAATTCAAAATCGACCTGATATAGTAGTGCATATATTTAAAGTAAAATTAGAAGAGTTAAAAAATGATTTATACAGAGAACATGTTTTTTGTTATATTATTGCTCATATATATATGATTAAATTCCAAAAAAGAGGGCTCCCACATGCACATTTACTATTAATTTTTTATGCGACTCAGAAAATTACATGTATTGATCAAGTTGATAGAATAGTATCGTGTGAAATTCCAGATAAAAAAATATACCCACATCTTTATGCAGTGATTATAAAACACAACACGTTAAATCCAAAAAATGTATGTATTTTAGTATCTAATTGTTGTAAAAACAAATATCCTAAAGACTACTCCACTAATACTATATTTGGTGATAACTCATACCCATTATATAGACATCGTAATAATGATATTTCTGTTAAAGTTAGAGGTCAAATGTTAGATAATCGATGGGTCATACCATATAATCCTTATTGAGCGCAAAATTTGATTGTCACATTAACGTTGAAGTATGTTCTTCTATTAAACCAGTAAAATATTTATATAAGTACGTTTATAAAGGTCATGATCGTATAAATTTTTCGGTTGACAAAAATGACCCACATAATACAACAGATGAAATTTCTGCTTACCAATCTGGTAGATGGATATCTACACCTGAGGCTATGTGGAGAATTTTTTCTTTTACTTTATCGAAAATTTATCCGATTGTGTATATTTTACAATTACATCTTCAAGATTATCAGTATGTAACGTATAATAATAAAGATAATTTGTCAAATATTATTGGAAGTTAATACACGAAAAGACCAATGTTAACTGAATTTTTCCGAATGAATGAAGCAAACGAATTGCTCGAACCTTATTGTATCGAGATTTCCCAACTCATTTTGTGTGGAACACAAGTAGAAAAGTTTAGACACCCAGAAAACAACATATTGTTATAGGACGAATTGTGTCTGTTAATCCATCTGAAGGAGAACGTTATTTTCTTCGTGTCCTTCTTAATCATATTAGAGGTGCAACATCATTTGATAATTTAAGAAGTTCGAATGGAGTAACTGTTCTTACATACCGAGAAGCAGCACTTCTACATGGTCTTTTAAGTGGTGATAATCATTGTGAATAATGTTTATCTGAAGCTATTTTGTATCAAATGTCTATTTCTTTAAGACGTTTGTTTGCTACACTTTTAATGTTCTGTAGTCCTAATAATCCAAATATATTATGGAATAAATATAAATCGTACATGATTGATGATTACGTGCATCAAAATATACCTGTTCAGACTGTTGAATTCAAAACTTTAGAAGACATCAATTCTATATTCGAATCATTAAGGAAAATAATAAATGATTACGGAGTAGTACCATTTGATATACATATAAATGAAGCCTAAAGACTGACAAGAATGGTTACAGAAGAAACAACGTATTGTAGTACTGAAGAAATATTTCTTTCCACAGACATATTAAATAAAGAACAACGATTTGCGTACGACATAAGTATGGAGAAAGTAAAATCTGAAATGAATGGTGCTTTCTTTATTGACGACCCAGGAGGCACATGTAAGACCTTCTTATACAAAGTATTGCTAAATAATACAAGAAATCAGAATTTTATTGCTTTAGCAAATGCATCTTCCGGAGTAGCTGCATCTTTGCTACCTGGAGGACGTACAACCCATTCACGATTTAAAATTCCCTTAGAAACAATCGGTGAAGTGACTTGCTCTGTTAGCAAACAATCAGCTTTAGGAAGTTTGTTAAAATTGTGTCGATTAATAGTTTGGGACGAAGCACCTATGGTACACCGTTGTGCTATTGAAGCTGTAGATAAAATGCTTAAAGATATTACCGATTCAGATTTGCCTTTTGGTGGGAAAGTAATTGTTTTCGATGGGGACTTCCGTCAAGTTTTACCAGTTGTCCCAAGAGGAAAAAAAGAAGACATAAAGAAAGAAAGCTTAGTTTTCTCATATCTTTGGCCATCATTCATACATTTACCATTGCTTGAAAATATGAGATCAAAGTTAGATCCTACATTCTGTAGTTACTTAATGAGAATTGGAGATGGAATAGAAAAAGAACACAATTGCAAATGCATTATGCTTCCAACTAATATACTTTTACCATTCATAGATGAAATTACGTCCTTAAAAGTTTTAATACATCATGTATTTCCAAATATAAAAGGTTATGCTGAAAACTTACATGATATGGTAAATCGAGTGATTCTTACCACTACAAACGACTGCGTTGACCACATCAACAGACTTCTACTTGAGCAAATTCCAGGTGAACTGTTCGTATATTATAGTTTCGATGAAGCGATTGACATGTCAGAACAGAGTTTACAACAAGATTTTTTGAACACATTAACACCGAATGGTATCCCACCGCATGAATTAAACCTTAAAATAAATTGTCCTGTAATATTATTGCGTAATATTAATCCTACTGAAGGTTTATGTAATGGAACACGTCTTACTTGTCAAAAATTCGAAAAAAAATGTAATTCTTGCTGAAATTACAACTGGTGAATATCGAGGCAAATTCGTTTTCTTACCAAGGATTCCTTTTATACCTCTTAAAAATGATAGAACTTCAATTCCATTTAAGAGAATACAATTTCCAATTAGACCTTGTTTTGCAATGACAATAAATAAGGCACAAGGTCAAACACTTGATTTTGTTGGTTTATATCTTCCAAAACCTGTTTTTTTGCATTGGTCAGTTGTATGTAGCATTATCAAGAGCAAAAACAAGTATGTCTTTAAAATTTCTATAGAAATCATTTACTACTGACAATTCACACACCGCATGTACTAAAAATGTCGTATATAAGGAAATTTTGTCTATCATACATCTATAAAAGTTTCATAGTTTTCGAAGTGTATTTGTTGATTTTATTACAAATGTCATATGTAAATAAATTTTGTCTATCATATCATACACATCTATAAAATTTTCATAATTTTTGAACTATAGTTGTTAGTTTTATTTGATACTATTAGAATTTCTTACAATATAATATATAATTTTTTTGTCATTTTGTATTCCCACTTATGTAACCCATGAGTTA
>CAIGRB010067650.1:53838-97207 GCA_903798255.1 Fraxinus quadrangulata
GAAGTGTATTTGTTGATTTTATTACAAATGTCATATGTAAATAAATTTTGTCTATCATATCATACACATCTATAAAATTTTCATAATTTTTGAACTATAGTTGTTAGTTTTATTTGATACTATTAGAATTTCTTACAATATAATATATAATTTTTTTGTCATTTTGTATTCCCACTTATGTAACCCATGAGTTATTTTTGAACAAGAAGCAGTTTACATAAATCTATACGAATATAATTGTCTTCTTATTAGGCGTCACACTGTCTACTAAAGTGACCAGTACTTTCTTCATAAATCCGAGAATTTCGACAGTAATGGATTACAAAGAATGGTTACAACTGCAAACATTTCTTTTTATCTTCATAGTATTTAATACTGACAGTATGTACTTAATGCTTTGGCTTCTTCATTTGTTGCAGGATCAATACAAATGCTGAAACACTTGACAAACTTATTGACGATAAACCATCCGCTGCAATAACATCACCAACAATTTCACCTCCAGATATAAACAAATGCACACCTATTGTCGATTTGCAAGGAGTTCACTTGGGGGTTAGTTCACATCTGTCTAATTCAATATATAGCTACACACTTATTTCTAATCTTTTATAATTATTATACGTATATAAGTTGCATGAAAACTTACATCTTCTGTTCGTATTGCATTCTTACATTCGTAAATATATTGACGTGCAGAAAACATTTAATTGGGTGAAAGCTTGCTGGAAAATTACGACGCTCCATCAAAGATTTTGGTATTTAGCATGTAGTAATTGTAACAAAACATCTAACGGAGAATTGAATAAAGTTTATAAATGTCATTTCTGTAAGTTCGAACATACAAAATCAATACCACGGTATGAACACCTCCTACCTATGCACTTCACATCTTATTAAAATTACTACTACTTTCAAATCATATTATGCAACTTAATTAATTTCACCATGCAGTGCAAATATTTTTGTGCACCTTGAAAATAATTCAGGAGGATTGGATGCAAGTATGATTGGTACTAATGCAGAAACACTATTGGAAACCAATGCTGCTGAGATAATGAATCATATTGAAAAGGTTACATTCACATATTACTAACATCTTACCACTTTTTTTTTTCTTACATATCTATGACAACATGAAATTTAAATACAATCTTCATATACCAGGAATCAATTGCACCCATTTTTGATGTAGTAAAGGTTGAAAGTCAAGAAGAACAACTCTTCTACCTGAAAGTAACTCAGAGGAGACAAAATCCACCAGAATATCGCTCGAAATCATATTCACTTGTTCGACAATAGCGACCGGCGATAACTCTTCAGACGAAAAAATGGGCGTCGAGTCTTCTCCCACAATCAGTAATATCAGAAATTCTGTGACAACGGTTACGAAAATCGATAATTCAAACCTATCAAGTACAACGGACAAACGCAAAAAAGGTCCGTCCACAACTGCATCTAGAAAACTTGATACAAGTTTGAAGAAGAAAATGAAATCTACCTTAGAAGATGAACACCTGAATTTGCTTGACTCCGATGAACACACAAAGTAAAAGAAAGTGAAGTCATTTTTTGGACAGAAGACAATACCTTTGTTTTACAAGGAAGTTTTTTGACAAGCTGCATATTTTGACAACCAACAATCCTATAAGTCGCTTCTGAAACTACGAAGAACAGTAATATACGTAATGTAATCATTATCTCCAATTAGGTTTCAAATTCAAGTGGTTGTTTTAAGTAATTTTCTCATCGTTTTTGCTTTGAAACATGAATAGGTTACAGCGACAAAGACTGCATAGCTATGTCCAACTTATTATATTATGAATAAAACCAGGCTTCTGTTGCAGTTTATCGTTTCTTCATACATTCGACACTGCTTCACTGATCTAAGTTTTCATTACATGTGTAGCTAACATAGCCTGCATGGAAGTTTTTTTTAAAAAAATATTTTGGAAGCTTTTCGAATTAATGCACACACCCCATTAAATGAAACAAATTGAACTTAAATCATTCACAATATTGTAGTTGAATAATTCATAATAAAATCATTCAAATGAAAATGAAGCGGAGAGAAGCCAACTCTCCTTGCGCGCACGGAGAGTTCGTAGTGTGACGCCTTCGACTACAATCGATTTCACGATGGTTTGCGGAGGAGATGGCGAGAGAGCAACATATATTCACCATAAACAAGTACTGGTTGATAAGAAAAATTGTAGTTGAATAATTCATAATAAAACCGTTCAAACGAAAATGACACAGAGAGAAGCCAACTCTCCGTGTGTGCACGGAGAGTTGGTTGGTACAAACATTGTAGTTGAATAATTCCTAATAAAACCATTCAAACGAAAAATGGCAAGGAGAGAAGCCAACTCTCCGTGCGCGCATGGAGACCAACAACATTCTCCGTGCGCGCACATAGAGTTGGTTGGTACAAAATATTGTAGAATAATTCATAATAAAACCGTTCAAACGAAAATGATACGGAGAGAAGCCAACTCTCCATGCGCGCACGGAGAGCACGGAGACCAACAACATTCTCCGTGCGCACACGAAGTGTATCTCCGTGCGCGCACGGAGTATTCGAGTATTATACACACCTATACTCCGCACGATGCAGAGTTCATGTCCGCACCATCTCCGCACCGTGCGGAGTATTACTCAGCAGGAATACTCCACACAGTGCGGAGACTGTGTGGACACCAAGTCCGCACTATGCATACACCCTCCACACCGTGCGGAGTTACCGTAGCTCTCCGTGCGCGCACAGAGAGTTTGTATTTTTTTTTTCTCTTCCAACTTCTAATTAAAAAAAAAATTGTGCAATTAATAATAGTTAGACATTGTTTAATAAATGTTAAATTATATAATATTCTTCAAAGTCATTTTTCTTTTCTCAATTACACTTCTGTGTGCATAACAAATAACTAAAACTTGTGATAATTGTTATCCAACACTTCGTACCTACTTTGCCACCTACACCATTAATATATTTACCATTTATCCACCCCAATAATAATACTACTAATAATAATTGAATCCAACCTACCCACATTTAGTTTTTATGCTCCCATAACATTCATTGAATTTCTATCTACTTACACCAACTTACCCACAAATTCTCTCCTTTCCCTTTCAATATTCGGTTCCATAAAATCATGGTGATGCTGGTTATAATCTACTTCGTTGTATTTCTTGATGATAAATTCTGAACTACTTCAACAGATTACTTACACAATGTCAGCTTTAATTCTTCCTCCTACGTTTATTTTTGCTATAGTTTCTTTTCGTGTTGTAATTATTTCAATATTAATCTTTATATTCAAAATTAATTGAACGTGAAGTATATATATTTTTAGACTTATTGTTCTGTTTTCTGCCCACATTGAGTGAAAAATGCAACTCCTGTATTGTTCTTGTTAATCTGCAATCTTTCTGTAAATATAATTAAACTAACAATCTGTTATTTGAGTAAGCTAAGTTCAAAAAAATAAAATTAACAATTAGCTTATAATTGATATCGTATACTGTTTGTTGGAGACATTTCAAACCATTCATATTTTTAAATTTGTCAGCTCTTAAAGTCAACATGTACATTTTTATCTTTCTTTCGGAATTTTGCTCCAATGTAAAAAAAAAACTTGCTTCTTTTTGTTCATATGTTAAATCAAAGAGCAAAGAACAAGTTCCCTATAATTGCTTCTGCAGCCTTAAACCTAGCTGAATTTCCTTTCAATTGTACGTACCATTTCTTGAATTCTTTTTCTTCCCTTCACTTTTTATGTAATATATAATCTGTACGCAAAAACATCTAATACATTGAACATATTTAAACAGTACTCTTTCCATATTTCGTGCAAATGTCTTTGGAATAAATACTTTCTCCAGACCAATGGTATTCTGCTACCATAACCTAATATCCTAATCATCGGTACCTTACAAATTTCATTGAGCTCATCAGTGCAAAACAACAAGCGGATCTGATGGCAAGTAACTTCCATGCATTTATATGTGGTATTTTCCATAAAGCTGAAGAAGACCAACAGTTCAACACTAAAATAATTCATGAATTTATACTGCATTTTCTCAACTGTGGTAAGAACAATGAAGTCTGGGTCAAATTAGATGATCAATTAGCTCGATTCGATATGCAAGAGTTTTTCCTTATAACATGATTATCTTGCCACGAAATATCTATGGAACTCCAAATTCACAATGATCGACTTAGAAATGTGTACTTCAATGGTACTAGAATAATCAAAATGACAATGGTTTCTGAAGCATTCCACCGTTGCGAAAATGAGGACGATAAATTTAAATTGGGGCTCGTAATGCTTGTAGAATGTTTTCTAAAGCCTACAGGAAGGTACATTGACCATAAAACTTTAGGCATAGTTGAGAATATTGATGCCTTCCTTGCATACCCATGGGGTCGGCAAGCGTATATTGTTCTACTTAAGTCATTACAAGCATCACATTTAGAAAGAGTACAAAGAATGCAACAAAATCAGCAGCTCGAATCTAAATATGCACTACATGGATATCCACTTGCATTCCAGTTACTTTTCTTCTATTTTTTCGTTTAACTTATTCACATGTGATTTCATTTACTGGTGTAAACTTTACTTATCTAATATATATTTTCAATTATGTAAGTACTGGATATACGAAGCATTCCCGCAGATTGGACGAAAATTTGGCCGGCCTAGAAGTCGAACAATACGAACACCAAGGATGTACAGGTGGCAGCCAAATAAAATAGTCACAGAAAATACAATTAGACAATTTTTGTCTACCAAAGAGGTACTTTATCTATTTTATTACATTTAATATTACATAAAATTGTTAATATCATTTATTCCTTCTGAAAAAAATTTAAACAAACCATTTAACTGTTTTATTATATTTATAGATTCATGCAAATACAGTACTACAACCTACGTACGAAGAATTACAGAAGATGTGGTATGCAAACCTCTCTATGTTATAGGACAACCACCATCACATACTTGACAACATTATTGTAGGGGACTTAAACAATATACCACAACAAACCTACCAGACTAATACCGTACCACCTCATAATACTTCATTTCCAGCTGCCTCGATTTCTACTCCTCCAACCTCCAACTACGTTACTAGAGAAGAAATAGATCAAATGCTAAATACACATAGGCAGCATATCATATCAGATGTATCTGGTTTATGCAACGACAATATTCAACTTGGTGACAACTTTTGTCGAACACTCAAACAGACAAGAACGCCAATACGAATCAATTCTTCAACACCAAACACAATTGTTCAATCAACATCAACAGTGGCAACAAGACCATTATGAACAGATGCAATTTAGATTGCACTCGGGGGACAACTCAAATTACCAACTTCTCCTTGACAATCAAACCCAATTCTTCCACCAACAACAACAATAGCAAGAAGAACAATACCAAGCCATTCATTCTACTATGTAGAATCTTGTAAATAATAGCGTTAGTTCAGTACAAGCTTATATTGACGAACAAAATAGCAATGTCCTGAACAAGTTATTTTCATGGGAGTCCAACATAGAAGCTATTATAGGCGCTCTTCATGAAGATGCTTTCGCCCATACGACCCCTATTGTACAATATACATCAACTTCTCAACAAACTCACAACGTTCCAACACAGGCAACAAAAATAAAAAACAAAGGAAAAAAGGTACAATCTTCATTACCGTCAACAAATTATCCTTTGGAAGACTATTGTATGGAAAGATACAAAACAGTTAGGGATTGGATAGAAAAAAATGAACCATGGTAACCAATCTATTTTTATTTTGTCCTCTTCCATTGCATCATTTCAATTTTATTCATTTCAAATTGAATGAAACTATGTTATGCAGCGCATTGTGGAAAGATAGATGTCACAACCTACTTGGACGGGACTTCATAAAAGCTATCATGGACACAACCCAAAACATACTCATTGCGGTTAGTACAATTCATTTCTCATAACACATTAAATTCTATAAATATTATATTCACTTTACATATACTTTTGCTGTTAGAGTATTAATCTGGAATTGACATTGTTACGACATCTCGTCAATGATAAATCCTCCCCTGCTTAAAAAGAGTATGCAGTCCTAGACTTCAACTATGAATAGGAATGTACTAAAATCATTATGGCCCACATAGACTTTCAGAATATAGATACCACGAGACAAGCAGAAACAGCCACACACCAGACCAGATTAAGGCACATTCACATGCAGTGGTTAACATAACAACAACATTATTGATGTCCTCGAACTTGGTTCAATACAAAGGCTATGTAAAGAAAAATATCAACAAAACACTACAGCTGGAGATCATGCCATATCAACCTACTATAAATAATGGGTAAGTATACAAATCGCTTAGTGCTACCTATAATATTTAATTATCCACTTCACATAATTGTATATTTATCACACACATTACATTAAACATCAAACTATTTCTTCACTAGGCCAAATTGTGGAGTTTTTTTGCTCAAATACATATAGTGCTTCATCCTAAGCTATCCAATCGGGGACAATCTCCGCAAATAGGATGGCTTCATACAGACAAAAGATTGCCGTTGATATCTGCTTCAATGAATATTATCTACACCCTCATTAACTCCAATACTACTGAATATTATCTACACCCTCATTAACTCCAATACCCTAATCAGTATGTTTTCCTTTCTCCATTACAAATAAATATTAAATGTACGAGAATACTATTATTTGCAATCTTTCCACTTTTTTTTTTTACTTAACTCATTATTTTTCCTTAGGCTTTAAAGTTGACTTCAATGTCAATTTTTGGAAATGTCTGGTCTGATGCTGTCGCTGGCATTTCAATAATGGACATTCGTGCAACTAAATTTTCAGGAAAAAAACTCGTGTAATACTATAATAGGATTTCCTTTGCAAATATTTACATTTCTAGACACTTCTACTTTATCTATATTTTACTTGTTTCTTGTAAATCATTTACCCTTCTACTTATATTAGTTAGAATTTTATTTATAAACAATATTTCTTTAGGGGACCTGCTTTATATATGTGCTAATTTTATGTTTACCAATCTTGTCTATTACGATCCATACTTCATGCAACACTAACATATCCTCAAGAACAATAAAACCCGTGCATCGCACGGGCGAAAACTAGTCTATTAAAAGTGTACCCAAACATGAAAAAAAAAGTACTAATTACCAAAGGTATGTTTCAATCCAAACAGGTTTCTGCACAAACATTTACATTCAACCAAGATAACATATCAGTTTCCATGACAAAAAGAAATGTACAATTTACTCCCATTATGCACATTCATGTTCTAATGTTCAGTCCACCAAAAGTACTAATACTAGCTGTCAAAAACCATTAATTTCTTTCATTTGATGTTGTGCCTGTGGGTTTATATAGGTCATCATCTAAGTAGGTTTCTGATACTTTCTCTAGCAACCATGGGGGTAGGCATGAACTGCATGGGCTGTTCTTCAACTGGGTTTTGGTTCGAAGCAGATCCTGTACATCTGAATGGAACCATTTTTTTTTGTATTCCAACAGAAACACGTGAGATAATAATGCATAAAACAAAGAAAATTCACTGAAGAATAAAAGAAAATAAACTTGATTTTTCTCACTTATTCGTTAATCGCTATGTTGATGTTCAATTCAACTAGTTCTAATTCAAGTTCAACCCAATCCTATTCGAAATTAAACATAACACATAAGAAAATTAACACAACAGATAAAGAAATCGATACTGCACGGACACATCATAAATATATTTGGAATCACAACATAAATTCAGGAAAATACTTATGTCAACTCACAGTGTGGAAAAACAAAGCTCGCCAACAATTTAAGTAATCATTCATTTTCAAGAACACACGACTCCACTGTGGCATGAGTGAACGATGTCTATTGCCAAATAAGTTGTCGCCGTGCCTTATTAGCAACCATTGAAACGAAATCTTGAGGAGTGGGGGATGGAAATAACTTTCGATAAGTTGAGTGACCAATCAGCAGCATAAAGAAGTTCAATGACCACAACGTGACAAAATTCAAAGTTCAGTGACTAATGAAAATTTTTACTCGACAATATAGTCGGGTTATTTATGTTTTTTTGTTGTGAATTGATAGACCCATTTAAAAAAAAAAACAAGTAGAAATTACATAATTCCCTACTTTTGAAAATTTAAATTTCAAAATCAGATTTTAAGTTTTAGTTTGCAAAAGTCAGATATTTTATATATAGATACATGTTTTTTATATTTAATTAAATATTAATAATAATATTATAAAAATTAATTTATATACATCCCACCCCATCCGATCCCTCCCCAACTTAACTTAAATCCCTAATTTCTCACCTTCAGCATAACTCCCTCACTCCCCAGCAATATCTTCTCCTCTCATCTCCTATCCTCCCTCCTCTCTTCCCTTCTCCTCCCCCTCCCTCCCTCTCTTCCTTCCGGCGTCGCAGCAGCATCTAATTTCCCACCTTCAGCATAACTCCCTCACTCTTCGACAATATCTTCTTCCCTTCTCCCTCCTCTCCTCCCCCTCCCTCCTTCCCTTTCGGAGTCACAGTAGCAGCGTCGCGATGCTACTGCAAATTATGGCAGCGTCGCGACGCTGTTGGCTCCAATCACCGTTGAGTAGCGCCATCCACCGGAGACGTGAGAGTTAAGCAGCGACATAGTTGCTGTATTGCGGGGCCCTCACAGCCGACGATTTGGCCGATCGGTGGATCTAGGTGGCGGTGGCGGTGGCGGTGGCTATGGTGTGGTGGATCGGGAGCCAGTGTTAGCGGCAGTGCCTACCAGTATCTGCCGCCTCAGAAGCCATAGTGCTTATCAGCATCTGCACGTCACAAATTTTGGGGTTTTTTTTAGATTTTTTTGGACAATAGTTGTTTAGATCTGAGATAAGATGTGTTTTGGTTTTGAATGTAGCGGATATGATGGCGCTATTGTGGTTGATTGGTGGTGATGGTAGTGAAATGAGAGTTGGAAGTGATGCATCTAGATTCGGGAGACGATGTGTGTGGTGGTGGTTTTGCCGTGAGGTTGTAGTGTGTGCGCACGCGTGCGACGGTTGGTGTCGGTCGTGCCGGCGAGATGGGATTGGAGGTGACACTAATAATTTTGTACGTGGTTATTGGTGACTGTAAATATTGGTGGTTGTGATTATTTTGTGCGTGCGGCGGTGGGTGTCGAGCGTGCGGGCGATACGGGGTTGGAGGTGACTATGATTATTTTGTGCTTGTAATTGAGTGTGACCAATTAAGATTGTGACTATGATTCACTGTAATCGAGTTGTGACCAATAAAAGTTTTGATTTTTTTCAATATGTGACCTATAAAAAAATTTAATTTGTGGCCTTGAAATAACTTGTGACCTTTAAAAAATTTTAATATGTGGTTAAAAAAGAAAAAAAAGTTATTGGTGTGACCGAAAAATAATCCGTGACCAACCATTTTGTTATCTGTGACCTAAGAATTATATAATATGTGATCGTGAAAAAATCTGTGACCAACTAATTTAGAAATATGTGTTCGTGTGACAATTTGTGACTAAAAATATAATCTGTGACTTTATAATTCGATAATCTATGACTAAAAATATAATCCATGACCAACCATTTTGTTATACGTGACTTAAAAATTATATAATCTGTGACTGTGAAAAAAATTTGTGACCAACTAATTTGGAAGTCTGTGATCGTGTGATCTATAAATTTTGATATGTTACCAACTAATTTTGAAATCTGTGACCAACGAATTAATTGTGACCTACAAAATTTTTGAACTCTGACCATATAAAATAGTCGTCGGAATGATCACCAGAATAGTCGTCGGAATCGGAGCAGTCATCGGAACGGTCGTCGGGATATTCGTCGGAATTGGAGCAGTCATCGGAACGATCGTACGGAATATTTGCCGGTCATCGGAGTAGTCGCCTAAACGGTCGTCAGAGCGGTATGAGTGGTGGAGGTGGGGTGGATTATATATATATATATATATNNNNGTCACCGGTATTATCATGTGACGGTCGTTTGAGCGGCCTGTGGGGTGAGGTAATTATGTTTACATACATACATACATACATACATACATATTTGTTAAATATCTGATTTTTGAAATTTAAAAGTTTTTTTCTTATTTTTGAAATAGTGTATACTTAAAGTAGGAATTATGAATTTTTCCCAAAAAACAATTTGAGAACAATATGGGCCCATTTAAAAGCCCCTTTTATATTTGAAACTCACATTTAGACTTACAAAAGAAAAAAAAATTAAAGAAAAAAAATGTCAAAGGTCTAAAACAAAATTGAGGTGCACACCTCACGTCGTTTGAGGACCTCATATTGAGGCTTGCACCTCAATGAGAAAGTACTATAATTATCGCCTCAGGCACTGTAGGTGCACCTCGCCTTTTCAAATCATGCAACACGTCAATTTTAATTCTTTAAAATTGTAGATTTATACTTCTCTCTCTATGTTTGTACTTTTGTAATGGAATCAATTCTTTCGTGAAATCACTTAATCTAATGAGTACCTATATTACATTAAAATTTTAAAATTTAAACTATATTTTACACTATCAGGGAAAGAAAATACATATAGCATATGGCTTAGAGCGTCCAAGGAGTGTTAGTGACCGACACAACCCAACAAGACCTATAAGAGTGTCCGTGCATCGTAGAGTCATTATGCATTTACCTCAAGTCTCTTCTCCCCATCTGCACCATAGAGGTTAAAATCAGCCCAACCTTGACAATGAATTGAGGAAGTCCTTCGAAAAAATCAACAATGTTGTAAAGCAGGGAGAACATTTACAAGATATATGATTGTCCAATTATAAGACAACAAAAACAATGAAATGAATCAACAAGGAAAATACTTGAGTTTTGCTGCTCTTAGTATCTGGCATAAAGTAAATCCATTTTCTCCACTTCCTCCATTCGAATTATCAGCGTCTCTCTCATCACTCAGCCTTTTCACAGAGTAGAGAACGAATGCAAACCAATATCGTTCTACTTCTTCTAGCTAATCATGAGAGACAATCATCAAGCATTTAATAACATACCGGAATAAACTAAATATTTTATCTCATGGACCTATCTATTATATAAGCATGCAATCAATTGAAAAGGAACCATTAGTGTGTGTTTAATTGGTTTTATTTTTCATGAAAAATGTCATTTTTCACCCAAGGTCCTAAGTTCCTACTTTGGGGTTCTGATTGACATTTTCTTCATGAAAAATATTTTCCAAAAGTTGGTCACTTGAATATATTTTCTTCAAAGATAAGGAAAACATTTTCTTTGGAAAGGTAGAAAGGGATAGGTTTTTATTTATCAGGCAATTCACTATTTTTCTCTCTCATCTACCCACAAATAAAAAAGGGACAAGTATAATATATTCTAGATTGAAAATTAAACCAATCAAAACATTTAATTGATATATACAATGCAAGTTTATTACAATGGCTGGAACTATTTTACAGATTTCTACTCGTAAAACTCTTGTGTTGTTTGCCCCTTGTTTAGACATTTTTTAAAATTTATTATTTTTCAAACTCATTTTTAACCTCATATTTCTTTAATAAAATATTTTTGCACGTTGACTTTTTAATTAGACTTTAACCAAAAATAAAGTTTTCTCAATCTACTTGAGCAAACAGATAAAAGCAATTTATGTTTTGTTTCACATAGTCAACAAAGATTTTGATATTGTTGACCTCAAAAGATGCGGCCAACAGATGCCGGACACACTCGAGCACGTACAGGGTAATTTCAATACGTAATGACAGATCAACGGGTCGAGATAAATCTAGAATTGGATGTGGGAGAAACTCAGCAACATGAAACGTTGAAGTTAGGGTTCCGGCAAAACGAACAGAACATGATTGTATAATAATTACCAATCATTCTGAAATCCAAATAAACCAAAGTCGAAGATAATAACACAAAGTGGGAAAATATAACAAGTTGATTTTTTGTATTCAGATTTTCATTAGCCTTCAGTAGATACATGGAGGGGGTATTTATAGTGTTGCAAATTAAATAGTGACCATTGGATGAAATTACATGTGGCCTTATTTCCTCGGCCTAAACATCTAATTCTAGCAATCATCTTGACATTCTTAGCTTACAATGCATTTGATATTCTTACACCTATTGAAAAGACAAGATAAGACACAAATATACTCATTACAAGGGTCACATCAATCATTCCAAAAAGATTTCATATTTAATTTTGAGATTTGCACGTAGACCATCACTGGTCGAGGTGGGGCTTCTGGCTTGATCCACTTCGGCTGTCTCACCTTGGCGTGGGTAATCTGAAAGGCCTCGAAATTGACCCTAGAGCCTCGTCTTCTATACCTGATGCTTCGGTAGGATGGGGACAACAGCTACAGTAGGTCGACCACATGGTAGCGCCGGTGGCATGGCGAGGCCTTACAATAGTCGCCCAAGTCCATGTATAATTATTCATATTATGCGTAGAGTTGATAGTCGAATTTAGCTTGAAGCTGAGGCAGGAAAATGCTGAACTGCATGAGCCATTTACCTTCAAAGATTGCTGAATTTCATTTGAAGCTGAGGCAGGAAATACTGAATTGTCGAGACTAATTTATTAACGATTGACCTTGATAACGATGCCAATGATTTGACATTTTCGCATATTTCCAAGATAAGACAAACAAAGCGGTACAATTTCTAATACGCGCACAGCCTCCACAATCGATGCGCAACGATGGTTACGCATGTCACGTTAGTGGTAAAATATGTTGAGGCTGGTACGTGAGAATCACACATTGATCTGAGGCGTTGGTGTGATAAACCGTTCAAATTCAACTCTTTGGATGCATCCAAAGATGGACGCCTCGGATTAAATGGGATTTGATCCAACAGCAGGGATTGATTCCCTCTTCATATAAAAGCTTGAATCGCACCATTTTTGAGCTTTTACTTTCGTAAAAATTATTTAAACATTCAAGCATTAAAAAAATTTCGACGTCTTCCTATTTTCCAATGAACGTTCTAGAACTTTTTGCTAGGTATTTCTCCGTCAATCTTGTTTTCGTTCGTTATCTTCATTTCTCTGCCACCAATGGATTCTGGGGCTTTCTGGGCATTAGTCACTGTAGCTAGGTTTGGGGATTTCATGGAGTATGGGGATCAGAAGAATGGTATACCATGAGTGAGGAACCAATAAATTACGAGGCGGATTGGGGGGCTACCAAGATTCCTTCTACTATGACCTCCAAAAAACTGGTCAAACTTAGACAAAAATATAGCATCCTACATTACGTAGAACTTTTAGTGCCTGAAGCCCACGAGCGTGCCTGTTTTTCGAGGCTAGGATTTGTAGCTGTAAGTGAATTCCTAGTTTAGGGATGTGTAGCTGTAAGTGATTCTTGCTTAAAGCATGAATATGTCTGCCTTTGCATCCCTTCTTTAGGGCAATGCTGAGTACCTATATATTGGCCCTAACTTAGGTTCTGCCTAATGGGTGGAGCTAGTTGGTTGGGGCTTACTTCCTCTGGAAGGAGGTATCCTTCGGTGAGGACATGCCTCACCTTGTAGTCTTCCAAACCCTCTTTCAACCTAGGGTTTTAGGTAAAGATGAGTCCAATGGGTCGTATTACCTTACTCCTTGGGAGAGCTCACGCTCTTTTCGTAGTGGGGCTCCCCTCTTCCATCAAGGGTTGGAAGGAGTCCTGATTCTGGGTCCAGGGTACCCAGCCTATATAGTACTGACCCAATACTATGAAGCACGTGAGTACATCGTCACATACACTTTCTCTTTGTTATTTATGTTCTGTACTGATGCTTTTTTGATTTTGTGCAGATACTGGTTTGCGCTTCGAACTTCACGAGGCGGAGTATGATGTAATTATTGAGGACATTTACAAGCGGTCCTTAAAGCTCCGAAGCTTTGACCACCTCATAGACAGAAGCAAGTATTTTGTTATTTTGGATTGATGGCTTCAAGGGGTAAGTTGCATGCTCGTAGACTTGTATTTTATTTCAAATTGTTACTCTAAACTTCTGATCTTCTTATTTTACAGATAATTTTGTGAAGAAGGAGTACCCTACTCCTTATATGGTTACTATATTGAAGGTAACTACTCCCACTGGTACAAAGGCTCTAAAGCCTTCATCCTCCGATGCCAAACATGTGAAAAGTAGACTGGAGCGCCTTAGTAAGGAGCACATAGAAAATGATACTGGGGAGGGGGCTCCCAAGAGGGCCCAAGAGATCACTGACATGGGCAAAAGGAAAGCGGAGGAGCCCAAAAAGAAGATGAAGTTGGTTCACATTGGCGGGGCTCATGGAGTCCGCGATGAAAGTGGAGAAAGTTAGGAAGGCCAATGAAGAGGCCAAAAGGAAGGAAACCCAAGCCTCTGAGGCTTCAAAGAGGTCCCTTACTGAGAGGACACCAGGAAAGGCAGGACGGTTCCTTGCGGGGCAAGATGAGAAGATTGCCCCCGCAATTGTTGAAGTATTGCCACCTGAGGTCCAGGGCACAAAATAGAACTTTTACAAATATTGAACGAACCGGTGGCAACTGCATATGTCCACCTATGACGCGGTGGACCTTACTTTGAAATTAGTGAGACAGAGTGTCAGGACTTTCAGAGTGGCCCTCAAATGTCAGGAAGCTTTATCTAACATTCAAAGGAGAAATAAGGCCTCGGTAGATAAGTTGGCCTCTGTTGAAGGAGAGATAAAGAGGTTGAATTTGGAGGCTGAGTCGATGAGGGCCCAGGGAGTTGAAGACGAGGTGAAGCTCAATTCCTCTATAGCTGATATGGAGGCCTTGAGGAAGGAGGTCTATGAATCTCAATGTGAAGTGGCCTCTTTGACCAAGAAGGTTGAAACTTCGAATAGTCATCAAAAAATTACTGCTGAGGCTCTGGAGAAAATGAACTTGGAGCTCATCGAGTGTAGGGATGCCAAGCAATTCATGGATAGCCAAATTAAATACTATTTGGAGGAGGTAAAGAAGGTCGAGGCTGAAGCTCTACAGGCTGGAGAAGTAGCAGTGAAAAACTATGTAGCCAATTTCCACCTTACGAAGAAGTACTAGCGCTTTGCCATTTACTGGCGAAAGTTTGCCTACGCCCAAGTGGTAGGAAGGGTGGAAGAGCTCTACCCCGAACTAGATGCATCTGAACTAAGGGCGGAATTTGTGGAAGAAGTGCCTCAGCCACCTGCTGAGGACGTAGTTGGCAAGGAAGCGAACCAAGAGGAAACTCTTGAAGTATCTCCGGATCAGAGCACTGTAGAGGCACCTACCAACAAGGCACTGACATCCCAGTCCCCTCCATTAATATAGATATGTATATTGTATTGGTCTTGGCCCTTCAATTGTAATGAAGTTTTGTTAATGAATGAATCTTTTACTACTTCGTTTTGTTGCTTTTTTCTTCCAAGTGTGAAAGCTTCAGCATAACTATATTCTGAGTGCATAACTTGAACTTAAACAACTTAAGCGAGGTACGGAGGAATAACATAACCTCACACTAAATGAGTTTGCCAAGAAACTTCAACTTGTATTCTTAACAGTGCATACTGTATCCATCTTCTGTTCACGAAGGCTTGTGATGTATGCTTCGGAGTTCAAGTGAGGTAATCCCTTCGGTGATCTGATTCTCTCTTCCGAGGCGCCCACGCTTCCTTACATGGTAGATGGTTCATCCATGTAAAGGCTTATCCTTAGGCATTCAGCTTTGCCAAGGCGAAGCATATGATGTACGCCTTGGAGTTCAAGTGAGGTAATTCCTTTGTGGATCTGATCCTCTTCTTTGAGGCACCCACGTTTCCTTATATGGTGGATGGTTCATCCATGTAAAGGCTTATCCATTAACGTTCAGTTTCGCTAAGGCGAGGCATGTGATGTACTCCTCGAAGTTCAATTAAGGTAATCCCTTTGGGGATCTGATCCTCACCCCCGAGGCGTCCATGCTTCCTTACATGGTAGATGGTTTATCCACATAAAGGCTTCTTCCTTGGCGTTCAGCTTCACCAAGCCGAGGCATGTGATGTACGCCTCGAAGTTCAAGTGAGGTAATCCATTTGGGATCTGATCCTCTCCTCCGAGGCGCCCACGCTTATGCACAGAAACTTTGCTCTTTACATCTTTAGACAAAATGTTTATTTATTTGTAAAGGTTGGATAAGGCTTCCAACTATTGAATACATTCATTGGTAATACATCCTCAAATGCTTGACATTCCATGGATGGGGATAAACCTTCCCATCGATGTCTTTGATCCAATAAGTGCCAGGTCGGATCTCTTCCTTAATGTCGTATGGTCCTTCCCAATTTGGCCATAAAGTGCCTACTCCTGGCTTTTTGGAGGATAAGAACACTCTAGGAAGTACCAGGTCATTTATCCGGAAGGACCTTTTCTTGACTTTAGCATTATAATATCGAGTCATCTTCCATTGATATGCTACCAATTTCAATTAGGAGTCATCTTCTATTTCCTCAAGGAAATCGATCTAAGCTCATCATTCGATATCTCACTAAAATGCAATCTTCATGGGGAAGGTAATCTAACCTCTACTAAGCTCATGGCCTCGGCACCATAGGCCATTGAGAAAGGAGTTTCCTCAATTGGAGTCGTGTTGTAGTTTGGATTGCCCACAGCGCTTGTGGCAGTTCATCTACCCAACCCTCTTTGGATGCATCGAGCTTCATTTTCAATATATGTTTGATGGTTTTGTTCACAACTTCAACTTTTCCATTGGCTTGGGGTGGTAAGGAGTAGAAACGTGTTTCTTAATTCCAAACTCCTCACAAAGGTCCCTTACCTTTTTGTCGTCGAACTATTTTCCATTATCTGAGATGATTGAGTGGGGAATTCCAAACCGGCATATGATATTCTTCCACAAGAATTTGGAAGCGTTGGCTTCGGTGATCTTTAGATTCTTTACCAAAGGTTCAGCTTCCACCCACTTTGTGAGTAATCAATTGCGACAATGGCAAAACTTGCACTTCCTCTGCCCTTAGGCAGGGGACCTATGAGGTCCACGTCCCATTTGCTGAAGGGCCATTGGTTGGATACTGCAGTTAGCTCTTGGGATGGTTATCTTTGAATAGGGGAGAAGTGTTGACATTTGTCACATTTTCGTAAAAATTGAATTGGAATCCTTTTTCAAGGTGGGCTAATAGTACCCCTGACTCAGTGCCTTTCATGCCAGCGCGAGTCCTCCCAAGTGATTGCTTCAAACACTTTCATGAATCTCGTGGTGTAAGTAGCTTCCTCTCCTTCCACACATCGAAGGAGAGGAGATGAGAACCCTCGTTTATACAGAATATCATATCATCTATCAGCACAAAATGAGTGGACTTCCTCCTTAGCTTGTAAGCCTCCTCTTTGTTATCTGGAAAAACCTGGTCTTTCAGATAAGCTATAAGGGGATGCATCTAGGTTAGAGTTCCTTCCACCCACATCACCTCTTCTGTAGCGATGGAATGCCTTAGGAGGTGCTCAATGGGTACTATCGTCAATAACTCTGAGTCCTTGTTACTAGCCAACTTCAACAAAGCATTGGCATGCATGTTCTCAACACGTGGGACCTAAGCTAGCTCAATCTTTTCAAACGATGGAAGAAGGTTCATCACATTTTTGAGGTATACAGCCATGGCCTTGTCCCTGGATATGAAGCTGTCGTTAACCTGGCCAAAAATAAGTTGGGAGTCACTGTTGATGAGCAACTTCCTCACTTGCATTTCTTTAGCTAGTCTGAGGCCGACAAGCAACGCCTCATATTCGGTCGCATTGTAGGTGGTCCTAAATCCGAACCACACTGCACAGTTCAACTTGTGGTCATCATGGCTCACCAGGACTACTCTTATCCCTGAGCCTGCGTCTCCGGCCGACCCATCCACGAATAAATTCCACGTGGGGAGCTCGGCGGGCTCCATAATATTATCTACTTCAGGGATATTGGAAAAATTCCTCCACGAAGTCCGTTAGGGCCTGACCCTTGATGGTTGTTCTTACCTTGAAGAAAACTTCAAACTCGCTTAACTCTACTACTCACTTCAACAATCTCCCCAAAGCATCAAGTTTTTGAATCACTTGCCTAAGCGAGAAATTTTTCAATACATGAATAGTGTGGGCTTGAAAGTAGGGACTCATTTTTTTTGACGCAGTGATCAACACCAAGGTTAGCTTCTCCATATCTAGATAATGGTTTCAGGTGCCAGCAATGCCTTGCTAATATAGTAAACTGGTAGCTGGGTAGAGCCCTCTTCCCTGATAAGCAGGGTACTAATGGCCTCGTTGGAGATGGCCAAGTAAAGTTGTAGAGCTTTTCTAAGCTTAGGCTTCAAAAGGAGGGGGGCCTACCCCAGGTGCTTTTTCAGCCCTTGGAAGGCCTCTTCACACTCCGTCCAATGGAACTTCTTCTCCCTTTTAAGATCTTGAAGAAGGTGCGACATTTGTCGGTGGCCTATGAGATAAAGCGACTTAAAGCAGCCACGCGACCAGTTATACTTTGTACTTCTTTCGATTTTTGAGGTGATCTCATCTTGATCAGTGCCCTTATTTTCTCTGGATTTGTCTCTATGCCTCTTTGGTTGACCATGTACCCCAGGACATTTAAGGGGGTTTAACCTCATATGGTACCTTTGCAAGATTTGAAAGGCATTGTTCGGGTGAGTTATATGGTCATTCACTTTCAAGCTCTTGACGAGCATGTCATCCACATAGAGTTCCATCATGTTGCCAATGAGATCGGCAAACATTTTATTAACAAGCCTTTGATAGGTGGCCCCAGCGTTCTTTAATCCGAAAGGCATCATTTTATAGCAAAAGAGACATGTGTCTGTGATGAAAGAGGTTCTCTCCTCATCCGTCGAGTACATGGGAATTTGATTATAGTCGGAGTAGGCATCCATGAAGCTCAGTAATTCATGTCCGGCGGTGGAGTCCACCAGCTGATCTATCCTAGGGAAGGAAAATTTGTTTTTGGGACAAGCTCTATTAAGGTCAGAAAAGTCAATGCACACCCTCCATTTTTTGTTATACTTCTTCACTAAGATTGGGTTGGAGATCCACTTCGGATATAGGGCCTCCCTAATGTAGCCATTCTTGATTAACTTCTGTATCGCTCCGGATTTAGAGCTCTCATCTTTTGTCTATGCAGGGCAGCTTTAGGGTCAATTTTCAAGTGGTGGCAACTGATCTTGGGGTCAATACCTACCATATCCTCGTGCCTCCAAGCAAAGACATCTCGATTCTCACATAGGAAGTTCTTGAGCATTTCCTTAATTTTCGGCAATAGGCCCCTTCCCACCTGTAACAACTTAGCAGGATCCATGGGGTCTACTAGGAATATCTCCAGCTGCTCTACTGGGGCTGTTTGGGACTCAGTTTCAATAATGCGGGGGTCGATCTCGTCAAGCATATCCACTTCCTTGGGAACATCTACCATGTCTATATCAATTGTTACCACGTTGACGTCCCTGGGTTCAGCCTTTCTGATAAGAGTTTAAGTAGCAATCATGTGCTCCTCTTTGGTCACCCTTTATCGTTGAAATATAATTTGTAAAGTAAGCGAGGTCTTACATATTAATTTAGAAATATGATCAACTCCAATAAGTGAAGACTTACGAGCTGTCTCGAAAATATGCTTCGATCCCAAATAGGTGAAGACTTACAGATTGTCATGAGAATATGTCGCCCAATAAGTAAGAACTTACGAACTATCTAGAAAATATTTGTGCAAGTCTGAATAAGCGAAGACTTATAGACTGCCTCTGAAATATGGACTAAATCAATCTGAAATACAATATAATGTCCATTGCATATATACAAAATAAATTGGGGGTCCATTTAACACCTCCACAAGCTCATGATGATAAAGTGAATAATGACAAATCAAACTTCTTCAAGATAGAATATGCACAAAGCCTATTATGTATCATAACAGGTAATATGATGTCGATAATAAAATGATCATGTAGATAATGTGACATGCATACAGACAATAGTAAAAATAGTATTATGACATACTAGCAATGATGTGGCATGCATACTTGGCATCAATAATATAATGCATATGCTAACAGTAATTATATATTGCTACTAAGGTATTAGTAGCACAATAGTCCCTGAAGTTCATGTACGGATATTCATATAATGTATGGACTTTTGGATGTAGACGAGAATCTGTATATAAGCAATTGTGATGAAGTTGATGTAGAGACGAGACTCTGAATATAAGTAGTCGTGATGATGCTGGTAGAGAGGCAAGTCTTTGAACATAAATAGTTGTGATAAAACTAATGTAGAGATGATTATCTGTACTGAATATAAACAACTGTGATGAGGTTGAGCTTCCTTTGGGACACTTCGCACCTCTCCCCGAAGTAATTGAACTTCCTTGCATGGCGCTGACCGTCCATGTCAAGGAAAACCTGCATGATGGATGGTTCAGCCTATGCCTTTCTGATTAATCGAGGTACCTTATCTTCATTAGTATGATTTTAATTTGTAAGGAAATAATTGTTTGGGATATAAATATTTAATTTCTTCTGTGAAAAAATTCAACTTATAAACCCAGTCCTAGTAAAAAATAAAAATAAAAATTGTGATTTATTCAATTTCAATTGCAATGAATGATAAAATATCATTTCATTGAAAATTTGTTTGAATTATAAATCCATTCTTAGTAAAAATTTGTGATTTATTCAATTTTAATTGATTGTGTATGAATGATGAAAATCATTTAATTGAAATTTTTTTTATTGAAATGGAAAAATATTATTTAATATAAAGTTTGGTTTGGAAGATGGGAATATTTTTGTGCAAAAAAGAAAGGGGGTGGGGGATTGGCCTGAACTGACCCGATTCAAGTTGGGTCGATTCTAGTCGTGGCCCGATTCGGGTCGATTTCAAAAAATAGGTCATAATCAACCATTTCGGGTGCGGGCAAGGCGGGGGTCGGCTTTGGTCCAAAACCAAACCGGCCTAGAATGTTGCCCCAGTCCTAGTTATAACTATCTCAAGGCTAAGAAACATAGATCCCATTGATAATATTCAAGAAGAGAATTGTGTTGAAGACGCTCAGAAGAGAAAAATAATATGCTAAATTCAAGAAGCATGAATTTTAGGTCGATCACATCTAATTTTTGGGTCATGTGGTGAATCCACTCTAGAGTTAAGGCTTTGACTAAGTGGTCCAGACAGTCAAACGTCGATGAAGTTTGCAGTTTCTCGCTATGAAAAAATCAGGATTAGTTAACCGAGAGGCATGAAAACAAAATTAATCTCTCACATTGATCGATGTTTAATAGGACAGAATTGTCCATCACCACCAATTTTTGAACAAAATTCCAACCGTTCCACTCCATCTCAGTTCATGGGGAGGATGACTATGACAAGAAGCCAGTTTTATTCAAAGAGTAGGGCTCCGTTTGGGGGCCTCAATACAAAATTCATGTCAAATGAAGCATAATTAGCAAGGACATATAAAAGGGGATTACAACTTAACCAAAAAAAAAAAAAAAGAGTCCAGGTAGTAGATCTGTCTTCCCAGGCTCAATGATCAGATATAAAAATTATGATGAATTAAACTCTCATCCAATCATCAACTTATTCTCTTCCAAGAAGCTGTAAGTGGGCACCTCCAAATTAAATGGTGCGGGTCCTTTACGAATCCTTCCAGAGATGTCATAATGGGAACCATGGCACGGACAAAACCAACCACCAAAATCACCAGCATTTGGTAGTGGGATGCACCCCAGATGGGTGCAAACCCCAACCACCACAAGCCATTCAGGATTCTTAACCCTGACAGCATCCCCCTGTGGATCACGAAGGGAACCAACATCAACACTGTTGGCCAATTTGATGTCCTCTTCAGTTCGATGTCTGATGAAAACTGGCTTCCCACGCCACTTGACAGTGACAGTTGTCCCCGGTTCAATGCTGGATAGGTCAACCTCAAGGGAGGCAAGAGCAAGAACATCTTTACTGGCAGACATGCTCAACACAAATTTAAGAACCAGGAGACGGAGCAATGAGGCATACACAAACCTGCCTCCAGTCAAAACAAAGTAAGCAAATGCACGTTTGCTGGGGTCGCCAGGTGGATAACGCTCATGGTTGTGCTCATCATAGGCAATCTTTGGACTTGGATTCTTGATAGCTGCCTCTGTGGCTGGTAAATCTGAGATTAAACCCATCTCATGTGCTGCTGGGGCAATCGAACCGGAAGAAAACCCTGCAAGAGTTGATTAATGGTCTATAAATCATCACAAGCATTGGTAAATAGCCCAAGATTGGCATAGGATAGTAATGTGCTAAAAGCCAAAAACACATTAAACATATCCCATCAGTGACTCCCAACATACAGAACATCAACCAGAGAGATCCACAGCATATTCATGTGCATACGTGAATGTGATCTTTTGGTACACGAATGTGATGAATAGTAAATAGGAATAACCAAATGGCTTCACCTTCATAAGAAGGGTAGAAAATAGAGAACCCAAACACACAATTTAACATTGAGATTAAAAGTATCCTCCAAAGCCAAGGATGTAAATACAAGGTAAAAAGACACTGGCAGAAGAGTCCAATACTATTTTCAACAAATGGTCAGAGGATTGGCATCGATAAGAGGGGAAATAAAGGGAGCTCTAACTGAAGAAATAGCAAGAAACTAGCAGGACAATTAATCCCAAGATGCGTCCTTTAGATAAGTAACTTCAAACAAATCTGTTCCCTGCATCTAGAACACGACTTTCTTCAAATAGGATCCCTTATTACAATGGAACAAACAAAGAAAAAACACTTAAATGGATTCCATCCTAATACGTCATATGAAACATGGAATTTAAAAGAATACCTCGTATATTTTGAATCAACTTAGCTGATAAAATAACAGGAATTTATATTTCGCTCCAAACCAAATTAATGACTGTTATTCCTTCAACACTAGTCAAAAGATTGAGATATGAATATAGTAAGAAAAGTACAGGACAGCTCAAACCACAGCAATTGGTAATTTGGTATAGACATTTATCTTAAAGTTCAATGAATTACAGAGTTTCTAATTCCTTTTAGTAGTGATACCCTTCGCAGCAATGTCAATTCTCTTACTTTGATCCATACTGTTAAACAAATGGGCAAGTGGATAACGTCACTTGGTAGTGTTTGCTGACTGATCAGTTAGGATCTCAGCAAGGTAAAGTAAGGATATGGCCAAAAACTTCCCACACAGACCACAATACTTGATTGTTCCAACTTCCTATCCTAATAATCTAATCGCATATATTGCAAACTTGCAAGATGTTACATGCATAGAAAATGCTACTGAGAAAAGTAATTTTAAGGAGTAGCATTTTTGCATAACAGATATCATTTCAGTCGTGAAAATCCTAATCTCAGATTGTCGTCACCATCTTGTTGAAAAACAGGGACATAAAAAATTTAGTTACAGCAAAAACAAACCAGAGAAGAAAAAGAATAAGCAATTATATTCATTAGCTTCACAAAAAGCAACAAAAATTTCACCATCGACGTGACAGAAGATAAATTCATAAGGATATAGCTTTCTTAATTTGAATTTAATCCACATGACAACCCTCTGTATACGGACAGAAGGAAGATGTATAATGCACAGCAAAATCACAATCCAAACATACAGGTAGTTTCAGTTTAAAAAGCAACTGACCTCCAGCATAAACTAATATCCAAGCATTATTAATTTCATTTTATATACCTCAATAATCGAAAGATTTGAACTTCTACGAAAAAAATAACTAGCCAAAATTCCAAAGTATTTACCATGACTAATCCCCCTAACTGTCACATCTCAAAGAATAGAAATAACGCAAGATCATTATATGTCAAATGAAACCGTATTAGAGACAAGTCGAAAGGCTTACCCACAATTTGATGGAGGAAAGCGGAAGTAGGGGATAAATGGTGGGGAGAGTAGACGGATCTGGTGGAATTATCGCAAGAATCGATGCCGTTAATTGGATTTCTGCTCAAGTAAGAGGCAGCCGGGGATGGCTGAGCCGACCGCCACGAGAGAGAAGCCAACCTCCTTCCGGCCATTCTCAACATCTTCAATTGTTCTGCGAGTTCTCTAGGGTTTCGCTCTGCTCAGAACGTGCTCAAGCTCGGAGAAAACGATTGTGGAAATTGGGCAATTTGCAAAGTTTGTTTGGGAAAATAGCTTTGACCAAAATTTTAAAATTAAAATAAGTATTTTAAAATAACAAATATGAACGGTCCAAAATACCCTTAAAACCAAAACAAAACAACACAACACAATCCAAATCACCAATCCATTCTCAAATTAAAATCTCGCCAGAAATCTTGGCATGCGATAACCATATTCAACAGCATCTTTCCTAATATTCAAAACCATCATCTCCTTCATCCTTCTTCTTAGGTATGTTTGAAATATAATAGTGTGTATGTGAAATACAATTTCTGTTGATTGATAATAATGAGTCCGATTTGCTGCTTAGAAGTTTGTGAGGCCGATAGTACCACCGTTGAAGATTGTAAAGGGTTTTGAAGTGAAGCACAACGTTGACATCTACAATAAGGATGAGTGAATATGTGTTGTAAAGAAGATTAGAGGCGATTCAGAATTTGTTTTTAACTTTTGAAAGCCCGTCAGACGAGCTTCCTTTTAGGATTTTTGACCTTCTAGTTCACGTGGGATGGGTTAGATAGATGCTGGGTTTGACCTATAAATCCAGTGAAAATTACTGAGTTTCATATTTCCTTTTTATTTTGAAATATTATGTTAATTTTATACGTCTTCTTTTATGTTTATCGATCGTGGAATTTTAATGTTGTTTTATTAATTTTACTCTAAATATAGTGAAAAATTTTCTACTTTCATTTTTATGTAGGTACGATAGAATATAAAGTAAAACAAACACAAAATCAGCTAAAACGTCATCAAATCGTTTATAACGATAGCATGTCATTTCGATTACAAACTCTAAATTTCACTCCAAATATAGTTAAAACATATTTTTCATTAATTTTCATGTCGATACGAGGGAACATAAAGTGAAACGAATACAAAATTTGTTAAAACGACACTTGGTCGTTTAAAAAGGTAGCATGCCATTTTGCCGTTGGTTTTAAATTGGGTATGAAAAGTGAGAATGAAAGTGGGAATTCATGTTATGGAATTTTGGTAAATTTTGGTTTGAAATTGGACATTTTAGACATTTCAAATGAAGGATATTTATGACTTTTAATACATGATAAAATAGACTAAAGATTATTTTACCAAACATTACTTACTATAGGCTATTTTACCAAATATTATTGTTGACTAGGCTTTTTAAGCAAATTCCCCTTAAGGATTTAGGCTTCCACTGTGAACAACAAATGATTAAGACTAGACTTATAGTGTAGGCCATGAATTTCATAAAGTTGTCCAAACGGGTTATAAACTTCTCTTTTACAGTATATTAGTCCTCAGTCTTTTAAGTGTATGACAAATTAATCTCCAGTATTTTGACTATGTAACACTAATGTCCCCAGTGGATGATTTACATATCTTCCTTCTTGTCATCCTCATACCTTACCCATCCCAACAATCAGTTGCGAACGCAAACATTTTGAATCGAGGGATACAATCAAACTTGCAAAAAGTTGTAAAGAACATAAATCATTTCAAGCCCATTCCAAATCAACGTGACACAATGAAAACAAACTATAAAGGTAATCCAAACCCATATTATCTATCACTTTGAATTTTGATCAAAGATAATAAAAACTTGGAATTATAAGTTACCGTTGTCAGCGTACTAGTTGCCTTTCAATTTACAAAGGCAAAATAACTTAAGTTGACCAGCTTCTTTTGTTTCTTTTCCTTGTTTAGTCTCTGAACTATGACGTGGATCAAATTTTTGGTGAATATGTAACAAAGATGTCTTGAGTTTGAATTATTAAGGCAGCGACATGAATTATGTAGAGCAGATAAATACAATTTTTCCTTTTATAAATGCATAGCAGATGAAAGTGGTCTTTTCTAGAATGGTAGATATGCTTTACAGATTTCTAGGCAACCTCTAGCATCTTGCGGAATCTTTACTTTAATTGAAAAGAATTAAGTAGAACGCAAAAAATTAATAATCAAAGAGAATACACGCCTAATGACCTAGGTTATCTAGGATTTTCAGTGAAGCCAACATTTTGAATGGTAGGTGGTGTTACATTAGACAATATTGGGAAAATGTAGGTGTATTCCATTTCATCTTGAATCTCCATTTCTTCTCAAGAAATAAACAATTTTCAAAGACAAAAAAAGGCCCAAAAGTTGGGGGCCACGTGATCCTCCATGCCACCCCTTGTGTCCGCTAGTGCAAACAACTAACGTATGTGAAGGACGGAACCATGGCAAATGAAATACTATGGGCGAATGGAAACAAGGGGTGAACAATAATAATAAGATAATAGTTGACTGAATCACGATCGTTAATAGTTTCGAGTCTCCATGTTTTGTGATAATGAAAAAAATTTGGTTTATGCACAAAATATTTATTGAGAAAATGTGATTGAAAATAAGTTTTTAAAAAAATGAATTTTAGATAATATGGCTCAAACATGGGCTAAGATTGTCTACACACCTATTTTATAAGCTCCTTGTGACGATTTCTACCTAGGTTGAGGTAGTAGGTTGCTGTAGTGGAACACACAATATCATATAATTAAATGGCGGGTGGAGTTAAAAAAAAAATCGTACCTTTAGTTTCAAGAATACATGTGTTTATGGAGTAACCATTTTTGTCCACTTGTTGATTTCACGCCTAAACAGTTGCACAAAACAAGAAGAGCTCGGCTCGATAGAAATCGCAACTCGATTTGAGTGCAATAAAGGGTCTCCATGTCTTAAGTTTTCTTTCCCGAGCAATTGTTCCGTGCGAGTCATACTTGCCTATAATATGGATTCTGCTAAATTTGAAGTTAGTCAGTTTGATGGAAAATGTAATTTCAATATGTGGAGTCAAAAAATAAAGATCATTTTAATGCAAATGAGATGTGTTATGGCTATAGATGATAGTTGACATATTGACTTACTTCCTGCAAAGAAAACTGAATTTGAAGAAGTTGCTTGGAGCACTATTTTCTTGTATTTATTTGATAATGTGATAAGAACTATTAGTGAAAATAATCTGCTTTTGAATTGTGGACTAAACTTCATACTAAATATGTGACAAAAACTACTCCCAATAAATGTTTTCTAGTAAAACAATTCTTTTCTTTTAAAATGGATCCCTTTGTTGATTTGGATGAAAATTTGAACAAATTTACACAACCTACCCAATACTTAAGGTTGCTCTAGAGTATGGTAGGGAATAACTTACCACTGATATTATATTAAAAGGCTCTAGAGATGAAATCTGAGTCTAGTAATTGTTAAAATGGAAATAGTTTGATAGTAAAAGGGAAAGTTTTTGGTAAATCAAATTATCACTCTAAGTCTTTTATTGAAAATAAAAATAAATTGAGTGATAAGAATAAGTCAAATAATAAGGCTAAAGGCAAGGAGTGTTATTACTGTGGGAAGTTGGGTCATTTTGCAAAAGATTGCTTTAAGAAGAAAAATGATTTAAAAAAAAAATTGATGTTGGGAGTAATGCCTTGGTGTATAATAAAGCTAAGGCTGAAAATGGTTTAGTCCTTCTTAATGTAGAAGAAAATGAGTGATGAATGATTACTTGACTCATGTTGATCTTTACATATGTGCCCTAATAAAGACTTTTTTCTTGATTTTAAAAAACACTGTTGGTGGGCAAGTTATAATAGGAAATAACATCACTTGTAAAGTTAAAGGGATAGGTACTCCTAAGAGACATGGTCTCTATTTTCTGAAAGTTAAGTCCTTACTTGATTTGACTGCTTTTGCTTTATCTAAAAATTTTAAACTTGCAAAACTGTGGCATTATAGATTTGGCCATATTGGCAAAAAGAGTTTGAATTCTTTACAAGCAAAAGGAGTTTTTGGAAAAATAAATCTTGGTGATTTTGGTTCTTGTAAACAATGTGTTATAGGGAAACAAGTCAAACTACATTTTTTCAACTGGAATTCATAAATCCAAATGAATATTAGAATGTTTACATGCTGATTTGTGGGGTCCTACTGTGTGCACTCTATCTGGTTTCAAATATTATTTGCTAATCATTGACAATTTTTCAAGAAAAAATCGGGTTTTCTTATTAAAAAATAAAGATGAGACTTTTATTTTTTAAAGACTAAAAAACTTAAGTTGAAAATCAAACTGATCATAAAATAAAAATTTTAAGGATCTGCAATGGTTTAGAATTTTGCAATCACGAATTCAACAATTTTTGCAAAGAACATGGCATTTTAAGACATAGAAATGTCACTTATACACCCCCAACAAAATGTAATAACTGAAAGAATAAATGAGATTTTATTAAATAAAGTTAGATGCATGCTTTTAAGTTCCGATTTGCCTAAACTATTTTAGGGTGAAGTTGTTAAATCTGCTGCATATCTTGTTAATAGAACTCCTACTAGAGCTCTAAATTTTGATGTTCCCGAATCTGTTTGGTCTAATAATTCTGTGAATTATTCCCACATGAAAGAGTTTGATTGTGCTACATATGCTCATCAAAACATTGGTAATTAGAACCTAGAACAATTAAATGTGTTTTCTTGGGTTATGATGAAAATGTTAAAGGCTGCAGATTATGGGTAAAATGTGAAAAGGGGTATAGAGTCTTTGCTAGAAAAGATGTCATTTTAATGAATCTTTAATACCATGTTAAGTAGGAAAAAATATCTTACTTGAAAAAGATGTTCAAATTGAGGTGGCATTTTCTCACATTAGCAATATATTCATGCGCCTGTTGTAGATGAAATTGGTCCTGAAGAAAATGCTTCTTTACCAGAAACTAAAAATGATCAAGAAGTTGATCAGACTGACCAATCTGATCCTACAACTCTTCTCCTTGATGAGTATCAACTGACAAGAGATAAGAAGAGAATGCATATCAGATTTTCTACTAGATTTGACAATGATGATTTTGTTTCCTTATTTACTTATCAAGAAAAATTTGAAAATGAGCCTAACTCCTATGAAGATGCAATTAAGTGTAAAGAAAGTAAAAACTAGATAGCTGCCATGGAAGATGAAATGTCTTCACTTCTTAAAAATAAAACTTGTTAACATGCCTATATGGCAGACATTGATTAACTGTATGTGGATATATAAAGTAAAAGGAGAAGGAAAGAGTAAAAATGATATAAAGCTAGACTTGTTGCAAAAGGTTTTACTAAAAAAGAAGTTGTTGATTATATTGAAATTTTTTCTGCTGTTTTGAAATATACTAATAGATGTCTGCTTGCTTTTGTTGCTCAATTTAAATGGGAACTTGATCAATTAGATGTCAAAATAGATTTCTTGTACGATAAATTAGATGAAATAATTTACATGAGACACCCTGTTGGTTTTGAAAAATGAGATCCTGAAAATACTGTTTGTCTATTAAAGAGATCTTTATATAGTTTAAAACAGGTACCTAGGTAATAATACAAAAGATTTGATACTCGTGTTCTAAAATTTAAAAGGAGTCAAAATGAAATCTGTTTATATTGCAAAGTTAATAGAGGTAAAACTTCCATATATTTAGTCTTTTATGTGGATGATATGTTGCTTGCAAGTTGTGATAAATTTGAGATTGATAACATTAAACTGAAATTAAAATCTGAGTTTGATATGAAGGATCTTGGTTCTTCTAGAAAGATACTAGGCATCCAGATTTGAAAAAATAAAGATAGAAACTTGCTGTTCTTGATTCAACGTGATTATGTGGTTAAAATTTTGAAAAAATTTAACACGTATGAATGCAAACCTATAACATGCCTCTTGCTAATCATTTTAAACTATCTTTTGTTTGAAACTCTTATATGTTGATTCTGTATAATGCATGTAAAGGTAATTAGAGCAAATGAAAAATGTAATTGTGATGTTGCTCTTGGCTACACTTATAGTCCCAAATTCTTGTAGCAAAGTGGAGAATATTGGATTCGAACCCTAGTCCAAATATGTGTGCTCCCAGAATTTGTGTTGAAAACGTGTTACGTAGCTTTATCTTGGCTATTGATTGATGAATTCTAAAAGGCTCTATAGTTTGAAGTGTCGTTTCACTTGGCATGGTGGTGTTCTCATATAACTTTTGGGCTGTTGGTTCTTGAAGAGAGAAAAAGAGAGAAATTCTCGACTGCTAGGGGTTTCTTCTTTTGTGTCCTTTATCTCTCAAATTTTTGATTTGAGAATTAATGTTTTCAAAGGGTTTTGAGAAGATTGGTGATTCTTCGTACATCGAGCGTTGTTCTTTGAGAGATAAGTGTTGACACGAACCCAAGAGCGGGATCAGCGTGAAAATCGCGGAATTAATTGAAAACGTCGGGGAAATTCCAAATTCAGGTCGTAGACGGTAGAATCTCGACCCACAAATTTTTGAATCAAGCAATCAAACAAAAACGAAATTTGAATGACCTCTTGATTATAAAATCAACGAACTAGATTTGTGAACGCCACAAAGGATGCCTAATCATTTTATAAATTTTAAGGATTGAACGCCACAAATATAACAATATTTGATAAGTTCGGTACATGTTCATTCAAGAACAAGGAGAGAGAAATTCTCAATTCATTATGTCAAAAGTCTTCTTTTACAATGAAATAAATCTCCTATTTATACTTATACTAGAAACCCTAATAAAATGTAATTAGGTCATATAATATTGTCAAAGTTGAAAATAAAATAGAATCCTAGACTAACAAGGAAATCTCGCGAAAATAGGAAAATTCCGCCAACTTGTTCTCGGCATGTTTCTGTGCGACCGCCAGAATTTCATGACGATTCTGCATTGTACTTATGGACGAAAATCCAACAATCGAGCTGAGAGTTATGCCCACTTTAATCCATGCTACTCGTTTTCTTTCTAGATATCTTCCAAACTTTGAATCCAACTCGTTCGGCTCCCTGAGCCCTTCACGAAACTTGATCTTTGGTTTGTTGACTCCTTCAATTTGAACTCCAAAACTTGATCAAGTGGTTGCCTATCCAGAATCATATTAATTCCCATCATCAAATTTCTTATCTTTTACTTCATTATCTTTCTTATAATAATCTTTAATAANAGGTCAAGTGATTACTTGCAAAGGTATTGTCTCTATTTTTGGGTGAGATCTCTCGTCCACCTTTCCCCTTCTCCAACTACTAATTATTTAATTCGATTTGTAGAGCGAAAAATTCATTGGTCTTCAATCGGGTAAATGATTACCAATTCACAATGGTTTGCAAAAAATGTAAGTTTTTCTTCCTAGTATGCTTTCAATTTCATCTTATATAGTTACATATTTGTATTTGGCCAGTGTGATTTTGGATTGATTGGTTAAGGTTCTATCCGATTGATTGGTATTTTACATATAGGTATATAGGTGGGAAGAAGCTGTCGAATATTATATTTCTGGACAAATGGAAAGAAGAGGCCCACAATGCCATCGAATGTGGCGGTAGGAAGATCAACGAGAACAAACTACTCTCTAAAAAACACAGGCCTCTTCTTTTCTTCAAGAAATATTTTGTTTAAATGAATAGGTGGTTAAGGTTACATATGCATTTTGGAATTTTATTTATTGGAAATTCTAGCTCTATTTATTATTAAAAGGCTTGGATATCTTCAATTAAATTTACCAAAATGTTGGATTCTTACTATCATTGGTATTGTTTGCTAAATTCTAGATTATTACTGAATACCAAAATGTTTAAATGAATAGGTGATTTGTTTTAAATCTAATTTGAAGATTTTGCTGTATTGTAGGATTTTGTTCTACCATGTTGAACTCCCAAATCGACCAACCCAACCCGATCGACATTTGGTTGGATTGGGTTAAGTTGGGTTTCAATCTTTACGTGGGTTGAGTTTATGCCAAACTGATCATATTGGGTTGGGTTTGGGTTGGAGAAAAAACCGACCCAATCCAACACAATCCACGCCCACCCCTACTCATGGGCGAAAATTCGACAACCGAGTCGAGAGTTATGCCCATTTTAATCCATGTCGCTCGTTTTCTTTCCAGATATCTTTCAAATCTTGAATTCAACTCGTTTCGACTCCCGAGCCCTTCACGAACAATAGGAAACCTACTAAATAAATAATATTCTAACATTTATCACCCCTTGCATATCAGCAAAAAAGCCAAAAACAGGTCAAACATTGAATTGTATTCTCTATACAAAATGGGAAAAAAGGATTACCTCAAAAGATCCACTCTTTGTCTTGTTGCGAGCTTCAATTATGCAGGGATCTAAATCAACATTTTTCTGAACCTGTATATCATAAAATAAAATGCAAAAACCTCAAATCTTGAACCAACTTCCTTAAATGTTCAACTGGATGCATATAAGATGAATCCCCTGACACTTAGAAATCTAAAAAGTAAGAATGATTTTTAATGATTATGTAGAGCTATAATTTAATAGAGGATCGAATTGAATTAGATGAGTGGATCATTTATCCTGTAGGAAATAAAATCATAAACAATCTGATGGTATGATCATCCGGAATAAAACACATTTGTTATATAATTTGATTATTCATTTTTATTCTGCCATGTCAGAATTATGGGATCAGTTAGCACTTATAGAGTCCGTCGAATTACGAGCATTCTCACCTTACATCGCTCGTAGAGACGAGTAGCAACTGGTACAATTTCTGATGGCCCTCCGTCATATTTTGAGGGATTGCGTGGGACAATTTTGCATCATAGTCCACTCTCTTCTGTTGATTCGGTGGTCAATGAACTTTTAGCTAAGGAGATATATCTTAAGTCTCAGGCAGACAATGGGACTGTCCCAATGTCTACTCCATCTATTTTTGCAGTGCCTCAAAGACCTTGAATAATAATCAAAATATGTCGAATTCGAAGGTTTCTCTTTATGAATGTGCATTCTATAAGAAAAAAGGTTACTGAAAGGCTCAGTGCCCATTACTGATGAATAAAGTTAAACTAACACAACCTCAACAGCAACAGCAACAGCAACAACAACAACGACCTCAGCAGCCACCACTACCATCTCAGATTCCTCCATGGAAATTTGGTAATCAATCATCCCAGGCTAATAATGCAGTGGCTACACCATCGCTAGATCCGTATATGTTTGACCAGTTCCAAAAGTTTTTTGCCTCACTGCCACATGCCATGTCTGCTTTCTCTCATATAGGTTTGTCATCTTCTAGTACTTCAGGTATATCTCCCTCCTTGTGGGTCTTAGATTCTGGCACCTCTCACATATATCACCTAATCTATCATCATTTGCTTCTTTTTCTTTCAATTCGTCTATGTCAATTGTGACTGTTGATGGCACTCCTATGCCATTAGTAGGCATTGGTTCAATTATTATATCTCGTTTGTCTCTTCTGGATGTTTATTACATTCCTAGTCTTACTTTGAATCTTCTTTCTGTTAGTTAATTATGTGAGTCAGGATATTTAGTCTCTTTTTCTTCTTCCACTTGTTATGTGCAAGACCCGCAATCTGAGAAGCTGATTGGGACAGGCCGTAAGCAAGGGGGACTCTATGTTTTGGATCAGCTCTAAGTACCGGAAATTGCAGCTTCTAGTGTGGATTTGTCATCTTTTCGTTTGAGTCATTCGTCTTCTGATTTTTATTTATGGCATTTTCATTTAGGTCATGTCTTAGCATCTCATTTACAGTTTTTAGCTTCTACTGGAGCATTAGGAAACTTAAAAACTCATGATATTTCTGATTGTAGTGGTTGCAAGTTGGCAAAAAACAAATTTCTTACCATTTTGTAGGAGTCTTTCTTTTTCTCTTACTCCATTTGATCTTGTTCATTCTGATGTGTGGAGACCTTTCCCTATAACCACAAAAAGGGGTCGCAATATTATGTTTTGTTTATTGATGACTGCACTCGTTATTCTTGGGTTTATCTTATGAAACATCGTTCTGATTATCTTACTATTTTCAATAACTTCAGAGCTCTTATAAAAACTCAACATTCCGCTGTCATAAAGTGTTTTCGTTGTGATTTGGGAGGAGAATAAACTTCTAATGATTTTTCTAATTTGCTTGCTTGCGATGGTACTCTTCATCAAACTTCTTGTACTGATACTCCCGAACAGAATGGTATTGCAGAAAGGAAACATAGGCATCTTGTTGAAACATCCCGTTCTCTTTTATTGTCCTCCATGTCTGCTTTGTGTGTCTTTCTAGGCTATGGCATAGGTCAAAAGGGATATCGTTGTTTTGATCCAGTCAGTCAAAAATTATGTCTCTCGTCATGTTGTGTTTCTTGAGCATATTCCATTATTTTCTACTCCTGCTATGACCAAGTCTGATCTTATTCGCATTGATCCCTTCACTATTGACACTGAGGAAGCACCACCCGCTACTCCAGTTTTAGATAATGTATCTTGCAGGTTTCCCACTGATAGCTCAGTAGATTCTGGTACTTTGGTTCCTAATACACCTGTTTATCCTCCTGCACCTGCCCAATCATCTCCTGAGACTATGGTTCATCCTCCTATTCGCCAGTCTACACGGGTTCGTAAGTCTATTAAGCTACCCAATTTTTCTTACTCTTGTTATTCTAGTTCTTTTGCTTCATTTTTAGCTTCTATTCATCGTCTTTTTGAGCCCTTGTCCTATAGAGAGGATGTTTGTAACCCACTTTGGCAGGATGCTATGGTTGAGGAACTTACTGCTCTACATCAGACTAGTACTTGGGACTTGGAATCTTTACCACCAGGAAAACGTGCCATTGGTTCTCGTTGGGTCTACAAAATCAAAACTAAGTCTAATGGATCTATTGAAAGATACAAAGCCCGACTTGTTGCTAAAGGTTACTCTCAAGAGTATGACATGGATTATGAGGAGACTTTCGTCTCTGTTGCAAAAATGACTACTATTCGTACGTTCATTACTGTTAGTTCTGTTCGTCGATGGCACATATCTCAGATGGATGTCAAAAATGCCTTTTTGAATGGTGATCTTCATGAAGAAGTTTACATAGAGCCCCCTCTTGGTGTTTCTCACCAACCTGGTGAAGTCTGCAGGCTCCTTAAAGCTATTTGTGGTCTCAAACAAGCACTCCGAGCCTGGTTTGAGAAGTTCTGTGATTACTTCGCTTGGTTTTCATCCTAGTCATCATGATTCGGCACTGTTTGTCAAATATACTAGTGTAGGTCGTATCTCTTTAAATGTTGATGATATGATTATTACTAGTGATAATGTTGACGAAATTGCATCTTTAAAGTCTAAGTTAGCTCGTTGCTTTGCAATGAAAGATTTGGGCACGCTATGTTATTTTCTGGGCATTGAGGTCGCCTCCTCTCCGAAAGGTTATATTTTATCCCAGTCCAAGTATATACCTGATATATTTGAGCGTGTACGTCTTACTGATAATAAGGTTGTTGATAACCCTCTTAAGACTAATGCTCAGTACTCTCCGTCTGATGGCTCTCCCTTGTCGGATCCTAGTTTATATCGTACTATTGTTGGCAGCTTGGTTTATCTCACCATCACTCATCCAGATATTGCACATGTTGTTCATGTAGTTAGTCAGTTTGTTACTGCGCCCACTACAACTCATTGGGTTGCTGTTCTTCGTATTCTACGATATCTTCGGGGGCACTCGATTTCAAAGTCTTTTACTTCCATCTACTTCATCCTTAGAGTTGCGTGCATACTCTGATACTGATAGGGCTAGTGATCCTACAGATCGCAAGTCCACCACTGGCTTTTGTATTTTTCTTGGTGATTCTCTTATTTCTTGGAAGGGTAAGAAGCAAAATATTGTTTCTAAATCTTCCACGAAAGCAGAATATCGTGACATGGCTTCTATTACTTGTGAGATAATTTGGTTACGTTGGTTACTTGCAAATATGGGTATTTCTCTTCATCACCCTACTCCCTTATATTGCGATAATAAGAGTGCTATTCAGATTGCACGTAATTTGGTATTTCATGAGCGGGCCAAACATATTGAGATTGATTGTCACATCGCTCGACATCATTTTCAACTTGGCACCATCACATTGCCTTTCGTTCCTTCTTCCGTGCAGATTGCCGACATGTTTACCAAGGCACACTCCACTTCTCGTTTTCATTTCTTATTTGGCAAACTCTCAATGCTTCTAGCAGCAGCATCGTGAGTTTGAGGGGGGGATGTTAGAATATTATTTATTTAGTAGGTTTCATATTGTTGGTAGGTTTCCTATTTTCTATATTCTCTAGTGCATCTATATAAACACATTTGTTATGTAATTTCATTATTCAATTTTATTGGAATAAGAAGCCCTAGTTTTCTTAATTTCTACAATAAAGACTTCTTCAAATTCAGATTAGTATCACAAGAGGTGAGAAATGAACCCTCACTAAGGTTGTGTATTCTCACGGCAGTTCGGGTAGGATGGATGGTTTACTATGTTTGTTCTCTTTTGCACTTGTCCACAAGTTCATGATTTTCTTTGTTTCATTATACAAAATCTATAATTTGTTTTCTTGAACCATGATGCATTAAAAAGACACAGTTGAGACTGAAGACATACTGTTGGCATCAAAATGCAATAGCATATTAAGTAGTAATTTAGAATTAACAAAAAATTTGACTTTCAGCTGGAATCACTTCGATGGAATTTTCGAAACTGCAGGAAAGTGAGATTGTTATTCAGCTTCCATAACAAGTAAACTTGTCTCTGTTTTAAGAAACCAAGGGACATCATTGGTTCAACTCATTTCTTCTTTGAAGGAATACTAAAGTTAATTTTATTATGATTGATTATATAAAATATTCACGTACTTTCTTAATTATTTCTTTGATTTGGCCTTACAATCATTAGTAGAACATAAAGGGGCAGAGACTATGAACTGCTTCTAATGTGTATGAGCTATGTAAATGAAATGTAATTTTTATGTTTAAAAAGTTTTATGATGGTATTCTTGATTTATTGGATATCATCACGTCATCCCTGCTTTTGAGGAAGCCGTATCAGGCATGGCTCTCTGAGGAATCAGAAGGGTGCCATCTCACCCAACCATCTTTTCAGCCCCACTCTAAGAAAAGAATGAAACATAACGATAGATTTAAATCACATTTCCTTCTACACACTAGCCTATATATTTTTCCTGCAAATTAAGTGGATTTGGTCCAATTTACCCTCCGAGAGGGTCTTGAGTGTGCAAGATCTGGTTGCAACTGGTTGCAACTGCAACCGGGAATAAGTTGGACCAAATATGGGTGTTAGGGATGCAGATGTTATTTCATACTATATATTTCTGCCAATTGATTTGGTACAGGTATTCATCTCACCAAGTAGTATTTGTAGATTTATCTCGCAACTTGGTGGATATTTCTTGAGAAAATAATGCAAAAGATTTGGGAGTATTATTGAACTTGACAATGAAGTATCTGGAATATATATATTGGCATGATAAGAATATTTTTTTGCTCAGATGTCTACAGAAAATGGACTATAGAATCAGGATCAGAGATGGAATATCTATAATGTGGCATAGTACCTCTACAAACACTATTTTATATTTTTTTTCTGGTAATATTGCAGGATCGTAGTTCCCCCAGATTTGGGATATCCTGAGAATGACTTCAACAAGAAAACAGTATTTATTTATTTATTTTACTTCTTTCCTTGTTTTTTCCACATAATTGTGATTTATGGTTGACTAACCAAGGGATGATTCTAACGTCTTAATACAACATTAGCAAAAAGATGCACATTTTGACATTTTCTTTCTCTTGTCACTGACCAAATGGGTAAGGGCATATAATGTTACCTAATCCTTGGAAGTTACCTAACTCCTAAAAATGACAGACACTTTAGTTCTAGATTCAGCAATGATCAATGGCTCAACTGATTTATCAATCATCACTGATCGTAACTGCAATAGAGTAAACTGAATATCATTCGTTAAAGCCTGGTTTGCAAACATGACTTCAAGATGTAAAGATAAACAGAACAAATCACAAACTACTATGATATTCTTGACATAGCAACAAGTCCAAAACTTGGGAAGGACAATGATAAAGGAGCAATCGAGAATTCAGCACATCTAAGAGAAGCAAGTTCAAAATACACAACACCAAACCTGCTGACCAGCTTAGGGATCTTTTAGTGGAGTTACTCAATTAATTGGGGGAAAGCTCTCGGCGCTTGTACCGTACCATGACTTTTCCTTTCACACCCACGACCATGGCATTCCAGTCAATCTCTGGAAAAGGTGAAATCAGCTCCAACTCAAAATTCCTTACCAAATGGCTCCAGATTGCTTTTATTTGCAGATATGCAAATGGCTCTCCTAGGCAACCATGTCTTCCACCACCAAAGGATATATAGGAGAAAGCTCCTGCCACCTTGTCCTCNTTCTACACACTAGCCTATATATTTTTCCTGCAAATTAAGTGGATTTGGTCCAATTTACCCTCCGAGAGGGTCTTGAGTGTGCAAGATCTGGTTGCAACTGGTTGCAACTGCAACCGGGAATAAGTTGGACCAAATATGGGTGTTAGGGATGCAGATGTTATTTCATACTATATATTTCTGCCAATTGATTTGGTACAGGTATTCATCTCACCAAGTAGTATTTGTAGATTTATCTCGCAACTTGGTGGATATTTCTTGAGAAAATAATGCAAAAGATTTGGGAGTATTATTGAACTTGACAATGAAGTATCTGGAATATATATATTGGCATGATAAGAATATTTTTTTGCTCAGATGTCTACAGAAAATGGACTATAGAATCAGGATCAGAGATGGAATATCTATAATGTGGCATAGTACCTCTACAAACACTATTTTATATTTTTTTTCTGGTAATATTGCAGGATCGTAGTTCCCCCAGATTTGGGATATCCTGAGAATGACTTCAACAAGAAAACAGTATTTATTTATTTATTTTACTTCTTTCCTTGTTTTTTCCACATAATTGTGATTTATGGTTGACTAACCAAGGGATGATTCTAACGTCTTAATACAACATTAGCAAAAAGATGCACATTTTGACATTTTCTTTCTCTTGTCACTGACCAAATGGGTAAGGGCATATAATGTTACCTAATCCTTGGAAGTTACCTAACTCCTAAAAATGACAGACACTTTAGTTCTAGATTCAGCAATGATCAATGGCTCAACTGATTTATCAATCATCACTGATCGTAACTGCAATAGAGTAAACTGAATATCATTCGTTAAAGCCTGGTTTGCAAACATGACTTCAAGATGTAAAGATAAACAGAACAAATCACAAACTACTATGATATTCTTGACATAGCAACAAGTCCAAAACTTGGGAAGGACAATGATAAAGGAGCAATCGAGAATTCAGCACATCTAAGAGAAGCAAGTTCAAAATACACAACACCAAACCTGCTGACCAGCTTAGGGATCTTTTAGTGGAGTTACTCAATTAATTGGGGGAAAGCTCTCGGCGCTTGTACCGTACCATGACTTTTCCTTTCACACCCACGACCATGGCATTCCAGTCAATCTCTGGAAAAGGTGAAATCAGCTCCAACTCAAAATTCCTTACCAAATGGCTCCAGATTGCTTTTATTTGCAGATATGCAAATGGCTCTCCTAGGCAACCATGTCTTCCACCACCAAAGGATATATAGGAGAAAGCTCCTGCCACCTTGTCCTCGTCTCTCCCAGGAGCAAACCTATCAGGGTCATATTTATCTGGATTTTTGTAAATTTGTGGGAGTCGATTTGCAAAAGCGGGTGATGTGGCCACAATATGTCCCTTGGGAATGTCGTATTCTATACCTTCCTGAGTTTTCACGCTGAAATCAGAGTGTGAGCTACGCAGAAGCATTATCAAAGGAGGGTGGAGTCTCAGAGCTTCTTTTATGCATCGATGGAGGGCTTCCATTTCTGACAAAATATCATGATCAACCTTGTTTCCATGCTCTTGTGTCAAATTCTTCTGCTCCTCCAACACTGCTGACATGTACGTTGGGTTACAGAGGAGATATGCCCCAGTCCAGGTGGAAGTAATGGAACTTGTGTGCTGGCCAGCAAAAAGAGCAGCAATGAGCAGGCCGGTGACTTCTGATTCAGTTGTTAGGCGCCCATCTTTGTACTTGGAATCTATGAAACACTGTAGCATATCATTCTCTGTCTTGCCAGTTTGTTTACGAGAAGCTATGATGTCTGCAAAAATTTGAGCAAGTTTTTTACGAGCTTGATCTCGGCGACGGTGTGCTGGGATGGGCAGATACGGAAATATCACACTGATGGGAAGCATGCCATTGTCTAGGTCATGGAAGAGAGCAGAGACATCGTCAAAGAGCTTATTGCGAACCTCTTCTCCTAGCAGACATCTGCTGGCTGTCAGAATGATTAGATGCTCCAATTCGTACTTTAAGTCCACTTCTCCACTGTTTCCCCATTTGGAGAAATACTCCTGTGCAAATTATAAAAAATGGAGAATGATATGTTACACATAAAAATTACCACAAAATAATTAATTTAAAAGGTAATTGGATGTGAAACCTAAGAAGCACAGATACAGATACGGATACGTAATTTGAATACGTATTAGGATACATGGATACGTATTATAAAATCAGCATAATTTCATAAAAATAAATAAAATACTAAAACATTTTATCTTAATCCTTAATTGTCCAAATTTCATTTCTTCAACGTCAGCTTCTTTATTATCATTAAAAATAACAGTATCCAACTCTAGCCCGCTAATCTAAAGATAGATTAGCAACCTCAAGCAATCCAATACCTTCAAGAGTATCAAATGAGTCTCTATCAACGTCCCATATTTTGAATTCTCCTTGTAAATAAAGATTTAAATTTCTTGATAAACTAATTGTGTATTTTCAAAAAATATTATTAAAGCTCAATAAAGTATTAAAATAATTAAAAAATACAAAAAAGTTATGTATTGGATAGTTATCAAAATAATTAAAAAAATGAAAATATTAAAAATACGTATCCTATACATATCAGAAATTTTAAAAATATAAAAATATAAAATAATTAAAAAATATGTATTCGGCACGTATCGGATGGAATCGGAGAGTATCCAAGCTTGGATACCTACCAGATACGAGTACGTAATGAGTTAAAAAACGAGTATCCGTACTTTTTAGTCTGAAACATCAGATTAAACCATAAAAATATTTCTTCATTTAAAGTATAGAGACATTATATGAGAAACTAGTAGTTTGCCCAGTGGTTAGGTTATGTGTAGATAGTCACACGTTCAGGTCTCGTGGAAGAGGGAATTGGCAACTAGGGTGGGGGTGGGGTGTCATTGCACAGCTCATAGGATTCAAGAAAATGAGTTAGTGATTTGTTCCAGTATTCTGCAGGACACGATGCAACGACTATTTGCAGATTCCTTAAGAAGGCAACAGGGGAGCTACTGGCAGGCATGCAAACCAATTTGAATGTCTCCAAAGTCCAACCCAACCTCCTCTCTCGACTATTTTCTTTTGTAAGTAAGCTCACAAGATTTATTGACCGAATCACTCAAGTACCATCTATCCCACAGAAGATTAAACTAAGAACAGAATTCTCTAAAATTCAAAAAATAATGAAGAATTTGAATTGTTTTAAGGGCAGGCTGTATTAAGAGGCCTATAATTGGATTCTAACCAGATAATAAATTATCATAACGACCTTAAAAGTCCACAACCTTTTCAATATATTGCATAAAATGACTAAAATCTTAGGACCATACATGTACTTCACCGTTACATGTCACAATCAGTAATTGCATTGAAATGGCAGAAAAATCATGGTCAAAATTCAAATGAAGCTATTGTGAGACTGATCAAATTATAATTTGGAAGAAATACATATTTCATTAGAATAAAACATTTAAAGTGTATTGAGAGAATGAAATCTAGATTATTTTTGAAAATTGATTGTCGAATATTTAATTACAATAAAATGCATATCTGAGAAGTGAGAAGTTCATGAATATGTAAGCTTTCTTTTTCCTCATTTTTTGTTCAGAGCGTGTTTTTGTACGTGTGAATATGGGGCGAAGTCAGAATTTACAACCAAAACAAGCTTCAATGAATTGCATATTGTTAATGTGCAACTTTCTGAGCTTCAGCAGTAGGTTTGCGCTGAACTTAAATCAAACTAGTCCAATAATCCTTCCAAGCTAAAGACTATGACTGAGTAACATCAGTTACATGAATATCAAAAGGAGATCATGAATGGGACAATTTTGTTCATTCAAGTAAGTAAATAGCACATGTAGATGCATAATTCCAGATCTTCATATATGCATTAGGCGGTGCAAACCCAGATAGACAAACCCTTCACATGCATTGAAAGAGATAATAAAAGTTGAATTAATTGCAGCAAAATAATTGAGAATACCTCAGCTTCCGTGACCATCTGGTCTACATAACCTTTGAGCTTATTAACTCTCAGAGCCTCAGTGAAAAACCTGAACTGTTCCTGCCTAACGGAATAATCCACATCAAACACCACTCCAGGTCCAAAAGTGGGCACATTGAATTGGTACACCTCTTGCTGGCTGAGATCCGACTCCGGCGCCTTAAAGAAATGCGCCGACACTTCTGGCCCAATCAAGAAAGTGATATTCTTGTTGAGTAATTTCAGAGTGAACACGCTACCAAGCTTTGGGTACTCTTCCCTCAGCATCACCACTGGCCCCTTCAAAAATCGCAACAGCCCACCAAGCACCGGCCAAGAATTGACTACCGGCGGCAGTCGTTTCTTGGATCTGGGCATCATTAATGCCGAAATCAGTTTTGCCGCTAACAGAGTCACCACTAGCAAGAGACCCAGATTCCAGATTTTGTTGTTGGTCGATTCCATTTCCATTATTACTGGAAATCCAATAAAATTCTCTGCGAGTGCAAGAAAAGGTGAATACATTATTGAAACTATACGGACCACCGAAAAGAATGAAAAAAAGAAGAAAACTCTACTAAAAGATCAGATCCAAAACAGATTCGCCAATTAACGAAATGCCAGAAAGACCATTTTTCTTACTTTTACTGTAAAGTGCATTAATGGAGTTTACATGGATGACAATAAATTGAAAGAAAAATCAAGAATGTGTTGATAGGGTTTAAAGAAAGAGTGACAAAAGTACTACCTGTGTTTGATGAGGATTAGTAGAGTATTAGAGACGGTGGGATTAAGGTCGAGCAGTAATAGACTGAGGAGTTTTAAAGTGGATAAGAACGTCTACAACGACATGAGATTTTTTCTATTTTAAAAAGTTAATATTTAAAATTATATTT